>SJYW01019391.1:518015-556140 GCA_006410735.1 Raphicerus campestris
CATCCAGTCTCATTACTTCAGGCAAATAGATGGGGAAACAGTGGAAACAGTGATAGAGTTTATTTTGGGAGGCTCCAAATCACTGCAGATGGTGACTGAAGCCATGAAATTGAAAGATGCTTACTCCTTGGAAGGAAAGTTATGACCAACTTAGACAGCATATTAAAAAGCAGAGACATTACTTTGCCAACAAATGTCTGTCTAGTCAAGGCTATGGTTTTTCCAGTAGTCATGAATGGATGTAAGAGTTGGATTGTAAAGAAAGCTAAGCACTGAAGAATTGATGCCTTTGAACTGTAGTGTTGAAGAAGACTCTTGAGAGTCCCTTGGACTGCAAGGAGATCCAACCAGTCCATCCTAAAGGAGATCAGTCCTGGGTATTCACTGGAAGGACTGACTTTGAAGCTGAAACTCCAATACTTTGGCCGCCTGATGTGAAGAGCTGACTCATTTGAAAAGACCCTGATGCTGGGAAAGATTAAAGGCAGGAGAAGAAGCAGAACAACAAAGGATGAGGTGGTTGGATGGCATCACAGACTCAATGGACACGAGTCTGAGTAAACTCCAGGAGCTGGTGATAGACAGGGAGGCCTGGCATGCTACAGTCCATGGGGTCACAAAGAGTCGGACACGACTGAATGACTGAATTGATAATCTAGAGTTTAATGTGATGCTTGTCTTATATTGCCTCAGCCTTAAGGAAAAGTAAATATAAAAAGCAAGACTTTGTAAAGTTATAATTTTGGTTCTCAAAGAATTAATAGAGCAAGAAAAAGGTTTTAGACACCAACTTGTGTTACCCTTGTCTTTTAGAAGGAGGAGAAAGATGAGGTTCAATAGTGCATGGTGGCCCAAAGTCATGGCAGAGCCAAACTGAGAATGGCTTTGTTGTTTCACAGATCTAAATTAATCATAGAAGCTGATGATATCTAGTTACTACTAGTGTTCAACTGATACTTGATATATGGATCACCCCACAGTCTCCTTAGTCAGCTACTTTACAAATATCTGTTGATACCCACAGTGCACATACTTAACACTCAGCATGTTCTCTAAAGAAGGTGAATCCATCAGCAAGGTGTGAGTATCAACTAGTAGCCTTCGTATGTACAATCTTTATGGAGAAGGAAATAGTAACCCACTCGAGTATTCTTGCCTGGAAAATCCCATGGACAGAGGAGCCTGGTGGGCTAGAGTCCATGGAGTTGCAAAGAGTCGGACATGACTGAGTAACTGAGTATGTACAGGCTCTGTTCTGGGGCTCTTCAAAAAAATCTATGTAGGTGATCACTATTTCATATCTTTCCTATGTAATTATCATAGAATTTAAGCCAGTTCCTTAATTATCCCAAGGTGAAGCATTTCTTGCCTATCTTGAGTTGGAATGAAAAATTTTAGTGCCTGTTGGTGACATACATTTGGTGTCATCTCTGCCCTGCTTAACTAGTTTGACTAGTTAAGTCAAACTTAACAAGTTTGATGTCATCTCTGCCCTGCTTAACTAGTTTGACTTGTTAAGTTTGACTCTTACTATGTGAACTAGCCACTTGAGACAAAAGTCAACCTCTTTGCAATTTACTCACTTAAAGTTTCAAGGCTCATATTCACTAGACTTTGAACTCAGCTTTTACCAAATCCTATGGCCAGGCTATTATGTCCTCTTGGGCACTCCTTATAGCTACTGCCAGAAATTATAGTCAGTACCAATGGAGCAGAGTAAAGACAATGATAATTTCACTCATTCATTCACTCATATCGCATTTATTATATACTTATTCTGTTTAGTCGGGCAACAAGGTTCTAGGATACTCAAACACTCAAAAAGCCCACTCTTTATTCTTAAGAAAATTAGCGCCGACTATATAAAGGAAGACACACATGCAAATATGTGCCTTGAAGTATTACCAATTCTGTGAGAGAGACACACATCAAGTTTACAAGGCTGAAAGAACCTCTGATGTATCGTTTGCCTAATTGTTTTGTTGTTAAGGGCTTCCCTGGTGGTTCAGACGATAAAGAATCTGCTAGCAATACTAAAGCCCTAGCTATTTTCCTTAAGTTCACTATTTTTAATGTATAATGACTCTGATGAAGTGATTCATAGTAATCCATTAATGATTGTTGAAGAGTAACTCTTCAAAAAGATTCAACACAAATAATTTCTTTGCCTGGGAAAATTCATATACAGACTCAAACACATTAAAATGAAAATTTGTCCCCATTGGAAATGTCATCAGTGTGATATTTTCCACTTCACAGTATATTTCTAGGTCCAGGTATGCTGGCTTGTGAATTGAGCTCAGAGTTACAGTGCATGAAACATGATGCATGACTCCGATTAGTTTAAAAAGAGTTCATGTACCTTGTGAAAAAGTTTTAGGGATCACTTAAGAATGTATTTCTGGAAGATTACATTTTTGGCAGCAGTGGGCATTTGGAATTTATGGAGTCACTCTGGATCACTGGGATTATTTTGAGCTCCAACAGGATTTGATTGGTCACACCTCAACCATAATCATTCTTCATCTTCCAAAGAGCAAATACATGACATGTGAAAACCCTCTATATTTTAAAAATATTATTTGCTTTTTCAGTATGTTCTTTCCTGAAAATACAAAAGAAGAAAAATAAGGATCTTCTAGCTTTGTAATTGTGTAGAGGATATAAATATAATGGTGCTGTTTAGAGAACACTGCTCATTCATGTGGGGTTGGGAGGCGTGTCCTGCTGCAAATGATTCCAAGTCTGGATTTTCACCTGAGCCATTTTCTCCCACTCATAAGGTGAAGTGTTCTGTGGAGATAAGTGAAGACTGCTCAAATGAGGACAATCACGGACTATGTATTCAGATATTGCTATAGCACAGTAGTCAGCCATTTTATCACTTGCATTTGGCAGAGATTCAAAGGCAGGCAGAGGGGTGAGAAAGCTGTCTCATGCAAAGAGGGAAGGCTTTGGCTACCCTCCCATTAAAAGCTGTTGATCTAGGGAAGCTGGAGATGGGCTAACTAGAAAGGATACATCTTCTGTGATTGGCTGGGGAACTAGCTGGCTTTCTCTGGTTGGACCTGAGTAGGAATAGTAATTAAAAATAGAAAAGTCCAAGTCTTTGATCAAGTCTTGACCATTCTGAGCGGCTGGCTGCAGAGATTGTGTGATGTGACTTCTGTTGTTATTATGATATATTCAGCCTCTTCCTTTTAATTCCTCCCCACACTTCTGACACTCCCCACACTTGTGTCTCTTCCTGAAATACCCTGCATACATCTCTCTCTATAAATCATAACTGATGGAACACACCACTGGGCTTTGGGGCAAGCATTTGGAATATAAGCATGAGATCTTATGTATAGTACTTAATTCTTTCTTAAATAAGATTGAAGCACTGTTTATGGAAGGACAATGTTTACTTAAGACATATTAGAAAAATATCAAATTATATACCACTAAACTCCAGTGTGGTCCAAGATATGAATGGATATTCTATTTTTAAAAAGGAAAGGGAATTTTACAAGTAACCTTGACAACCACTGGGTGTAAGTTTGAAGCAGTCTGGATGGGGTAGATTGAGAGGGATTCAATTAATAGCGCTAAGAGTTTAAGCTGGATTTTGTTATGTGATACTAAGATAGATGGCATTTTCCCCATTGATCTCATTGATTACTGCACAGGTAAACGTTTTTTCTAGGTTAATGTGAGTAAAAAATGGCTTCAGAAAACTAGAACATCTCAAGAAAATTCCTCAGAGAAACAATGATAAAAGAAAAAATTAAAACCTATGTTATTGAACATACAAAAAAAAAAAAAAAAAAAGGTCTGTTTACCCTCCTTGTTTCCAGTATCTAATAGATGATGAATTACCTCAACCAAGAAATGAATGAAGAAACTATGACAAAAGCTAATTGTTAACATCAAATTAATTCATCTATAAGATTCAAATAAATGAATTTCATTTGAATATTCATTATGGTTGCATAACAGAATGCACATCTCAACCCTTTTTGATCTAGAAATGGTATAGATTAAAAAATGAGATGGGGAGGAGAGAAAATAAGAATCAATACATACAAATTTATTAATCTTTTACAACTAGAATGAGGACTATATTAAAGTTACATCTCTAGAGTTTAGACTGGTAATTATTACTACGGTTTCACCATTGTAGCATTTAAAACATTTTTTTTTATGCTCAGATTTTGCTAATGTGTACATTTGATTTTTAGGCTTAGTTCACCCATAATTCAGAATGTCCCTCATAAGTTTTATCGGTAAACTTAGTCATTTGCCTTGGGACCCATCATACCCTGATTCTCACCCATACCTGATCTGGATAATTCAGGTGATGAGACTTGGGACTTTGAGTTGATGACATTGATAAAGTTTAGATATGAGTTGATGTTGGAATGATGACGTTTTCAAGATGTTGGAGTAGGGTAAATGTATTTTGCATGTGGGAAAAACACAAATTTGGGTGGGAGGGTAGATTATTACATATTGAATTGCATTCCCCCTAAAAGATACATTGAAGCCCAGCCCTAGACCTCAGAACCTCAGTGTATGAATTGGTTTGGAAACTGTGTCTTTACAGAATTAATCAAGTTTAAACGAGGTCTTTAGGGCATGCCCTAACTCCACCTGTTGTCTTTTAAAAAGGAGAACGTTTGGACACAACGGCAGACAGGTGCTCCAGGAAAGATGTGAAGAGACACAAGAAGACAGCCACCTACAAGCCAAGGAGCTCTTGCAGCTACTAGAAGCCAGACAGGAGGCCTGGAGCAGATCCTTTCCTGGCAGTTTTGAGATTCCTGGCCTCCAGAACCTTGAAGCAGTTCTGTTGCACAGTTATCCAAGTCTATGCCCCAACCAGTAATGCTGAAGAAGCCGAAGTTGAATGGTTTTATGAAGAGCTACAAGACCTTTTAGAACTAACACCCAAAAAAGATGTCCTTTTCATTATAGGGGACTGGAATGCTAAATAGGAAGTCAAGAAACACCTGGAGTAACAGGCAAATTTGGCCTTGGAATGCGGAATGAAGCAGGGCAAAGACATAGAGTTTTGCCAANATGGCTGGATGGCATCACGGACTCGATGGACGTGAGTCTCAGTGAACTCCGAGAGATGGTGATGAACAGGGAGGCCTGGTGTGCTGCGATTCATGGGGTTGCAGAGAGTTGGACATGACTGAGCGACTGAACTGAACTGAAGCCCCCTCATTTGTGGATCTTTGTTATGGAAGCCCTAATGGAAATGAATACAGATTTTGATACTATCTGAATCTGCAGTTCAAAATCTGTAGTTGTCCATAGACTCTTAGACCTTTCAGTTAGTGCTGTGGGTCTCTTTGCCATTTAACAAGATGCTATTGCACTCTGAGGTACTGACTAGATTTCCCCCAACCCGACCCCTGCCACCCAAATACTGCCCTTACAACTTTTCCAATGGCTGCAGTATGCTTCCGAGCTTTTGTTTCATTAAAGAGTAGACACTAGACATGTGAGAATTGTTTTTCTCACATCTTTCCTAGAGAAACTGAATTATACAGGCATGCATTTACTATTGCGTTTGAGTCCAAAAAAATAAAAATAAAAAATAAAAAGAATAGGATGCTAGGAAACAAAGTATTTTCCTTAGAAAAATGTTAGGAAAACAGCATGCTACATATCTGACTTTTAAGTTAGATTGTGATAGCAGAGACAGGAAATCACTTGCCACCTATTCTGTTTTACCCTGTCATACTCCTTCCCATTGTTTAAAACTTTAAAGACTCTTCTGTTTGACTGTGTAGGGCATATTAAAAAGTTAAGGAGTTAAAAATCTTTTAGTTGACTTCTTAGGACATATTAGTATATTTACTTGTATTCTCCTCCCACTATTTAAATGATCAAGTTTTATTTCATTTCATAGTCCCAAGTATGTATATTTTATTGTCATATTTCCTTCCTCTATACTTGATTTACTTTAATATGTTCATTCTAGTTGTAAAAGATTTGTACATATTGACTCTTACTTTCTCTCTCTTCCCCATCCCATTTTTTAATCTATACTATTTCTAGATCAAAAAGGGTTGAGATGTGCATTCTGTTACACAATTCAAGTATCTACATTTATTTGAATCTTACAGATGTAATTTATTTAATGTTAACAATTAGCTTTTGTCTTAGTTTCTCCATCATTTCTTGGTTGATGTAGTTCATCATCTAATAGATTCTAGAAGCCAGGAGAGTACACAGACCCAACTTTTTTTGTTATGTTCAATAACATAGGTCTTACTTTTTTTCATTCTTTTATCATTGTTTCTCTGTCTTAAGGAATTTTCTTGAGGAATACTTCAGAGCTATTCTCTTGTTTTCTAGCATTGACTGTTGTAGTGAATAAGTTTGAGGATAGCAATACTTTTTTTAATTATTATATAAGACTTTGATTTTAGCTGAGATTTGAAAAAGAATATCTTTTTAAAAATTTAAGTAAATTATTAAGATATTTATTGAAGTGAGTTTTCTCATTAGCCCCTTTCTTAGGGCACAATATGCTTTTCCAAACTGTACATTTAAGGCTTCTTTTTTCCCCCTGGAGAATTTTTTTGTATTATATATNATCTTTTTAAAAATTTAAGTAAATTATTAAGATATTTATTGAAGTGAGTTTTCTCATTAGCCCCTTTCTTAGGGCACAATATGCTTTTCCAAACTGTACATTTAAGGCTTCTTTTTTCCCCCTGGAGAATTTTTTTGTATTATATATTTAAGCATATATTCTTTATTACTGTCCTTATTTCTTTTTCTCAGACTAGTTAGATATACATGGTATTTCATTTGTTTGTCTCCCAAATCTATATATTTTTTTATCTTAAATTCTATCTTAAATTCCATTTAATTTTGATGATTCTTTCCTATTTTTCCTTCATGCTCCTTACTGTGTTAAGCAACACCCATTATTCTTTAGTTGCTTCCAATTTCTCCCTTAGTTCTGTGATTTTTTTCCCCTTTCTACTTCTTTTATGACATTGCCAGACAAGCTTATATTTTATCTTTTCCCAGTGTGTTGTTAACAACTTACTTGAATTACAGCTTTTACTTTGGTACTCTTGCATCAGAGATATTAATTTTTTTAATTTGTGAGAAACATTTTATTACAATTTTTCATCTACTCAGGAAAAATACGGAGAAGGCAATGGCAACCCATTTCAGTACTCTTGCCTAAAAAATCCCATGGATGGAGGAGCCTGGTGGGCTGCAGTCCATGGGGTCATTAGGAGTCAGACACAACTGAGCGACTTCCCTTTCACTTTTCACTTTCATGCATTGGAGAAGGAAATGGCAACCCACTCCAGTGTTCTTGCCAGAAGAATCCCAGGGACGGGGGAGCCTGATGGGTTGCCGTCTATGGGGTTGCACAGAGTCGGACACAACTGAAGCGACTTAGCAGCAGCAGCAGCAGTAGTAAAGGGCTTAGAAATTTGATAGACAAAATTATTTGTAAATGAAAATACAGGGACTTCCCTGTGGTCCAGGGCTTCCCTGGTGGCTCAGACCGTAAAGCATCTGTCTGCAATGCAGGAGACCCAGGTTTGATCCCTGGGTTGGGAAGATCCCCTGGAGAAGGAAATGGCAGCCCACTCCGATATTCTTGCCTGGAAAATCCCATGGACGGCAGAGCCTCGTAGGCTGCTGTCCATGGGGTCGCAAAGAACTGGACATGACTGAGCAACTTCACTTTCACTTTCCCTGTGGTCTAGTGGCTAAGACTTCATGTTTTCAATGCAGGTGGCCTGGGTTTGATCCTTGGTCAGGGAACTAGATTCCACATGCTGCATCTAAGAGTTAGCACATCACAGCAAAGATCAAAGATCCCATGTAAGCCAGGCACAGCCAAATAAATATTAAAAAATACAGTGTTATAAGGAAAATGTAAATACAGTGAAAGCAGGCAGCTGTAAGAGGGCATAGAAGATGAGGAAAGTAGAATAGGTTTCTAATATTTAAGTCTCTTAAGGTTATTTTAATTAACATTCAATAACTTTATAATCTGGGTTGAATTACAATCTGGAATTAAGGAATAGATCCAGTGCAAAGAGAATCAGAATAAATGTGATAATTTTCTCATGTTTATCCAGAGAAAATCCCATCATTTTCATGATTTTCACTATTTGAAAGAAACAATAAAGGCTCTGTCTTTCTAAATTAATCATAAATCCACTGGATGCCATTGCTAAAGTGATAATTAAAAATGCATGTAGGTCCCTGAGTTTGGTTAATGATATAATTAGCAAGTAGCGTTACTAATTTAATGGCAAATACAGTGGGCATATATGGATTAGGTTGAAGCAAAACTTTCTAGTCCACTGTTTTATTGAAAGTGGTTGCTAGAGGATATTTATTTTGTATGTTTCAAGATCCATTATTAACTGTGCTAGGAGTCCCTTTCGTCCAATTAAAATCTCTGTTTATATTTTTCATTAGCTGAAGTTGTTCCCTAGTTTGGCATTAATTATCACACCCATGTAGCCAGTATCTGAATTTATTGTCCATCTGCCCTTTAGCGGCTATAAATTGTAAAATTGTGTGGAACTATACCTTATTATTCAAAAAATTTAAAAAGCCACTTATTTCAGTTTCTATATGTCCAGAGATATGGTTCCAAACTCAGTCTTCTATAGGCTGACTAGACAGGGGATGGGATTAGACATTTCAACACAATTCATTGTAGTAATTAATGGATTTACATGGAAATAGTAATAAATGCACTACCTGTGGTCCAAATCCTCCCTTTATTCTATTTGTATGTAAATTTTGTTCATGTAAGTTTTATTCTAATATGATCAGCCAAACTGAACTAAATTTTATATCTTTTAGGAAACTGTTGTTATACTGATTATGATGCACAGAAATTAATCTTTACTCTGTTATGAGACAACAGTGTTATTTGGTGTGTAACTGCTTTTCATTTACTCCACTTGGAGTGAATTCAGTTTACACATAAGCCATGTATACCAAATTATTCCAAGTTCAAGAAGCAAAGCTTACAAGAATAAATGGATAGCCCAGATTCTGAGTGGGAGCTGCATAGAACAGATAGAGCTTTTTCAGCCCCCATCAAAAAGCACTTGGTATTTACCTAAGTCAAGTGATTTTTGATGGGGGCTGAGAAAGCTCTATCTGTATATATCTATATACAGTATCTATATATATCTGTATCAGTATCTATATATATCTATATAACTATATAACTATATATATATATATATATATATATACACACACTTATTATGTACCAGACTTCATACTGAATATAGACATTACCAAAATGTTTTATGAGAGATGACTTTGCCCTGGAATATCTGAGGTATTCATAAGATGTGTCTTAAACTGTTACCCAAATCTCCCATAAATATTGTCTAAAGTCTCAGGATATAATCCTGTCTTAAGCACTACTCTGGCATTTGTGTTTAGTAAATAAACTTCTTTGGTTTATTGGGAAATAGAAGGAACATCTAATTTCTAGTAAATCCATTAAGTATATCTTCTCAAATGTCTTCATCAATTTCAATGAATCTGTAAATTTATCATCTACCCAACCTATTCTATTGCTAAAGGAGCAATACTTTTTTTTTCTTTTCTTCTTTTTCCCCAACATAGCAGACTCCTCCATGACAGGGATAAAACAGGGAAGATGGAATGAACCCAGCTGCTGTCTGACAAGAGGACAAGAGAGGAGAGAATTCAGAAGAATATCATATGCTTGTAACTCAGAATTCTGTCACTTTTTCGCCTCATTGATGCTGCTAAAATAAGAGATTATGGCCACATATTATTATATTGATAATCTCCATTATGTAAATGATTCCTAACTTTATAACCTCCAGTTGTCTACTGGTCCTAGGAAAGTCATTCTTTAAATCTGCGTGTTAAGATAAGCTTGCCTCCCTCATCAGAAAGCCTGACAACACCAACTTCAGATTACCATCCTATGAATTTCAATAGAAGTGATACTGGCTCAGATATTTTAAAGCCTATTTATTTGAGAATCTCATTTTACTTTAAAGCAGTAACAGAGCCATATGAATACCTGCTACTATGAGAACTAGCCCTGGAGTGATCATGAGTGGTCTTAAAGAGATATAATACCTTGGCATTTCCAAATAACCAAAACCAATTTTTTTGTAATGCAAGGGAAAACAGCAGATCAGAATATCTAATTTAGGAAATAGCAACCGTGAAACAAATTAAAATTCTCTTTTAATCTGAACTTATCCAGAAAGTTACTAGTAGTGCCAGAAGGGCATAATTTTGAATGACACCAACAAGGAAAACCCTGATGGTTAATGTATGAGGCAATTTTAAGTCCCTCAGATAGTAACTTCCTGTAATTTGGGTGGTAGCTCTAATTAGATGTAGACTAGATATTGGGCTACTCTGTCTTGTTCCAGCACCAGTTACCTGGTGACCCTGGGAAAGGTACTTGTGAAAGTGTGAAAGTGAAAAGTGTTAGTCGCTCAGTCGTGGCTGATGTTTTGCAACCCCACGGCTCCTCTGTCTATGGAATGAAAAAATACTGGAGTGGGTAGCCTTTCCCTTCTCCAGATCTTCCCAACCCAGGGATCCAACCCAGGTCTCCTGCACTGTGGGCAGATTCTTAACCATCTGAACCACTGGGGGTTCTCATTTAATCAAGTGTTCCACCAGCTCAGGAATTCTGACTCTAATAACAAGGGCTAAAGACCCTCCTGGAATCGCATACAAACCGCACTAATGTGCATTTGTTTTTCCCCCACAGGGAGTGAGTTTCAAATTTTATCAAATTCTCTTCTTTCTTCCAAAGGTTAATAACCACTGAACCAGATGATCTCTAACTTTGCCTTTCTGCCTAAACTACTTGAAGCTTCTGTGCTTTTATTACAGTTTCATATTTTAGTCACATTTTCTCAGGGCGCAGGAAGAGTTTGGAGTAAATTGCCTCCCTTGAAATCACTGATCCATTGGAAATCTTGACTTGTCATTCTTTTAGTGGGGAGTAGTATTTTGTTCTGCTCGAAGAGGCTGGGAAAAGTAGCCACGGGCCCTTTGCTCTTTGCCATTTTACTTATTTCTCTACAAGAATGTGTATATTCCAACATTATAGGCCAGTCTTTGACTGTGAGAGAGTTACCCAGCTGCCCTTGGTATAATTCTCCTTTCTCACGGTGGTTCTTACGGACACGGTGACTGAGTTAACACACTTGACACATTCAACACACGTTCACCAGCCTGTTTTTTGAAGAGTGCCTCACTTAAGCATGGTTAACATCAGTAGACAGCCTGTACACTCACAAATTTAAGCCAGAGGAGGGAAGTATTCCCTAATATCTGCTTCTTCCCCACAGTCCACACACCTGCTTGATGCTCAGACTCACCAGGAAGGAACCTCTGCGGCACCCCAGTATAAACCCTAGCCTATACCAAGCAAAGAATAAGGCCCATGATTTTTGAAAGTCAATATATCCTCATACCTCTTTTCTATCCCATGGATCTCAAAGAGATTTCTAAACAGGTTTGCATGGATTACCAGAGACAGGAGGCAGAAACAGGGGAAGAATTGTGAATTGCTGGGTTCTGACATGTATGTGGGGTATGTATGGGATATGGAGAGAAGAATGTGTATTTACAATTTTGCAGTAAAAAAATTTTTCTTGCATATGCCCAGTTCACTTCTCTTATTTGTGGTCCACTAGAAATAGTGTCCATTCATCTTCCAGCTGTTTCTCATTTTCCAGGCTTCTCTCTTTGTGTACAGACCTCTCAAGGTGCTCAGGTTTGAGTCCACTTAAAAAGCATCCCTGCATTCCTGTCCTGGACATAGTACATACACAGGCTACCTCATCCTCTGTCCTCTCTCTCCTATGCCCACTGACTTCTGTTCTTCTCAACTGCATTTTCTAACCTGAACTGATTCATCTGCCACTCTCTCCCAGAGCAGGCTGTGAGTCATAATGGAAAGAGCAGCAATTCTAAAGTATTTTGCGAAAGCTGTGATTTGGAAAGCGCGCTTCCGCTTCTATGCTTTATGATCTTAAAATGTTACATGACTTCTCTGGTTGGTAGGAATAAAGTTCAGAAGCAGAGCACACACATCCATCTTGAAGTTCCATCTCCAACATGCCTACTATCTAATCGAGTAGGGAACTGAGGTGCTGGGTCTCTTGGCAGCACTGTGCTCAGGAGGCTATGAGCAAACATTTGCCACCAAGTGAACAGCTTCTGTGTCCTTATCGAGGCTAGGAATAACCACACCTTGCAGGATTGTTGAGCAATAGATGAGATCATTGATTCTCTCATTCAGCAAATACTAACTCCTGCATATGAAACACTGATGAGTCTGGTGGGACATGATGGATAGATAGTACTTATTAACTTGCTTTCTCTTTCCTTTCTCTTTCCTGGACTCACTGTAAGTGGGTGCTGGAAACATTCCTTCTACTTTTCTGGCCAATCCTGACCTGTTGTACGGTCAGCTACTCTACAAGTGAAGTAAGTGCACATCCTTGGCATGTGGTCAACCAGAGGACACAGTTAACCTGACACCTCAGCTACTGTGGATCAAGGACCCACTCTTATCCTCCCCTGCTGTCCCAGCAGATCAAGTGTGGCTGGAGCAAGGAGCCCTCATCTTCAAGTTAGGACACCTTGGTTTGAACAGGTTTCCCTATTTATGTGGAGACAATTTCTTTACAATGAGAACTTTTATATTTCATAAAACAAGGAGGTTGAATTATTTGACCTCTAAGGTGCTTCTTGCTTTAAATTCTAGAGCTTACCTAGCAATTAACCTCACAGAGTACCATAAAGTGTTTTCTTTTATATAAAGGTCTTAGTTCTTCTCCCTAAATAGAAAGCCTTTCACAGGCAGAAATGATGACAGGTGTATCATCATATTTCTATATCCTTCACATGCCTAGAACACTCTTTAATGAAGTAAGAGCTCAAATCTTTATTTAGCAATAGGAATACAGAATATTTTAGATTTGTGTTACAGCCATCAGGGCTTAAAAATAAAAGATACTCCATTTGGTCGCGAATCATTCAGTTCAGGCCATTTTAAAAAACTGATATTTATTCTATTTCAAGCAAAACATCTGGAGTTGATTATATTGAAGATATCACTTTATACCTAAAATCATACATTGAGAATAACATTTATTTCACAGAGGGGACTTGTACAGACATTATCACCTTGGAATTCATTTTATGGATTATATACACCTTTCTCTGAAAGGTCTGTTAGTTTCCAAACAAGAAAGTTTCTGCATGGCGAACCTGAAAATTAAAGTTGCTTGGCTGTGGGAGAAGGAATTGTGTTACATTTGTAGGAAATAAAGCATAATAAAATAAAAAATACAAAGCTTAAGTAATCCACTGGGAGGTACAATCTCCCCTAAAATAAAGAGTGATTTCAACGGGCATTCTTGACTGAGGTCTTCTGCATCTCTGAGCCTCTCTCTCACACTTGCAAGCCCTGCTGGAGAGCCTGGAGGATGATGAACGGGGCTTTGCAGAGCCCAGCATGGTACCCATTAGCTGAGTGACTCTGCCTTCTGCCTCAAAACAATGAACTTTTCTGATTCCAGAGCCTTCTCTTGGGTCGAAGCCTTCAGACAGAAAGCAAAACATCTTAGAAAACAGACTGTGTGTGGCTCACCCCTGTGCTGAGCTCCAGAGAGGTGAAGTCTAGGCTGGTTCATTGCTTTGCAAGTGGTAAAGGGAAAGCAAGATATGGATTTCAAGAAAGCAGCCAGAGTCCTTCAAGCATTTCCCCCAAGCTGTTTTCCATTAACAATAACATTTGATGCCATTCATCTTTAACTTCCTCTGTCTCCTTGGGGCCTCTATTTCTATATCTGCTGTCTCTGTCCTGTTGGAGCAATGACAAGTGATCTATCAAGCTGGTAGATCTTGTTTATCCTTGGCCATGGCTTAGTTTTCAAGCATTATATCCCTGAAATGTCCAAAATGACTTACTTGTCTCTTTCTGACACTATGAATTAAATATTAAATCTGTTATTTCACATGATATTAATATCCATATAAAATGTATAATTTCACTCAAAAAATGGTGAGGCAGTGCCTTTCACTTCAAAGTAAATATTTGTTCTCAGTAAATCTTTCCATCCAGGATTTGTTATCCCATGGTTGATTATATAAATGACTATTTCAATTTAGTCATGGTATTCAGTATAGAATACATGCTACTTGCTGGTATTTATGTAATTACTTCCTACATATATCACTCACTAGTCATTTTTCTATTAACATACTCATGGTTTAAAATTATTTTGATTTCTCATTTCTCATATACGGTTTTCAGCCTTATCACCGTATGAAAAGGCTTCAGCTTATCAACTCTTTCCCATTATTTCAATTAAATAGCCATGAATTATTATTGGCTTTTAAGAAATTCTATTTGTCTGATCTGAATTGTCAGCCAATCTTAATTAAAAGAATGGAATGAAACAATTTAGAAAGAAATGAGAAAGTGAGTGATAACCAAATCCTTTGAAAGGGATACTATAAAAAGAATTTTAAATAAATGTCTTGAGATAATTTTGAAACAAAACAAAAAAATATGAGCAACAGAAAGGGCTAGATAAACTTCAGAAAGAGGTCAGTTTCATTTCCATGAAGCTAGCTTCTGTGTATTGAAACCCTCGAACTCCTGTTTTCTCTGTTCTCATTGTTCTCAAATCCTGCTCCCAGACACTGAGGAAGTTCTGAAGTTCTGTCCTTTCTGAGTACTGAGAGTTGGCAAGAATATTCTCTCCCACGTCCTGGCGACAATGGCAGGTTCACTGATTGTTTCCAATAAACGTGTCACATGCATAAGGCAATGGATGGCACTTATTGGGAAGTAATGCTGTAACGACCCCTCCAAATTAATTATCTGAAAATATGTTTCATCATCTGATCTGCAGAGTAATTCCCTCATAAAACGTCCCTATTTTGACCAAGGTCCTGCTATTTCTCTAACTGCCAATATAAAATCATGACAATTCATTCAACTCACTATTTATTGAGTATGTGCTTTGTTGGACAGCAAGGAGACCAAACCAGTCAATGCTAAAGGAAATGAACCCTGAAAATTCACTGGAAGGACTGATGCTGAAGTTGAAGCTCCAATACTTTGGCCATTTGATGAGAACTGACTCATTTGAAAAGACTCTGATGCTGGGAAAATTTGAGGGCAGGAAGAGAAGAGGGAAACAGAGGAGGAGATGATTGGATGGAATCACTGACTCAGTGGACATGAATTTGAGCAAATTTGGGGAGAGTGTGAAGGACAGGGAAGCCTAACATGCCTCAGTCCATGGGGTCAACAAAGAGCTGCACACAACTTAGGGACTAAACAACAAAGCATTTATAGCTACTAACTTGATCATTACAATGACTTGATGAAATAGGTGAGATTAGGTTTTCTTTTTCATAGATGCAGAAACTGAGACAGAGAGATTAAGAAATTTGACCCAATTTACATACATATTAAACAACAGGATAAAACCTCAGGCAATTTGGCCCAAAGCCAGTTCTCTGGTCTTCTGTGCTATGGCTTTCTACTCTATGCCTGCCAGCAGAAGGGAAGGAATGCTACTTCCCTATAGCTCAAATGGTAAAGAATCTGCTTGCAATGCAGGAGACCAGGGTTCAATCCCTGGGTCAGGAAGATCATCCGAGAGAAGGGAATGGCAACTCACTCCAGTATTCTTGCCTGGAAAATCCCATGGACAGAGAAGCCTGGCAGGCTGCATTTAGTGGGGTTTCAAAGAGTCAGACATGAATGAGCAACTAATACAACCAGCAGAGAGCAAGGAATGCTACAAGTCTATTCCTGGAACACTAGGAGGCAAAAGTTGTCTGGGACAAGCAATGTTCCCAGGTGTTTCTGCAGATTCTCACACTTTGATCCTCTGAGGGATACATCTCATGCCCTCTGCCTATCAGAGTCCCCATCTCAGGCCACAGGGAGTCACCATGATGCCTGGGGGACAGAATAATACTTCTGTTAAAAACAAACAAACAAAAAACTCACTCCATGTTTTATCTGTGATAGGTTGAGTTTCAACTGCTCTTTGTCTAGGAGTTTATTTCAGACAATCCACAAGCCAAATATTTTTGTTATATTACAAGACAGCTACAGAAAATGCTCTTTAGGTTCCAAACAAGCTTTTGAAAAATAAAGTCAGCATGTCTTTTCTTCCATCCCATTAAACAACTTTACTGACCTTGAGTAACCCACGCTGGTGCTGATTGGACCTGATGGAGAACAGTCTTCCCCCACGCTCTAGCTGACTTCCCTCTGCCCTCTCACTTGGCCATCATTCAACAAATAGGTGCTATGGGTTACTAGGGGGTCATATCAGAGCCTGTCCTCACACTCACTAAAGAAAGACAATAAATACATTATGTAAAATTCTGAATTAGCTCTCCTACTGGTACATGGGAAATGCTCATGTCAACGCAGTGCAGCCCCTTTTGTTTAATGCCAGTGAAACAAATCAGGACACTGTGGGGCTCTTGGGCAGGAAAACCTTTGTGTGTTCCCCATTCCTGGTTTGTAGGGAACCGATTCCAGCCTCCACTACCTTCCAGAGTTCCAAAGAGCAGATTCATACAGTCACTAATCAGAGGAAAGAGAGGCTGCAGAGAAAAGGGATGAGCAGCCAAGAAACAAGAGTGCAGCCTTGGGGCAGGGTACTGGTTCCACCTCAGTACAGCTCAGTTCAGTCACTCACTCATGTCTGACTCTGCAACCACACGGACTGCAGCACACCAGGCCTCACCATCCATCACTAACTCCCAGAGTTTACTCGGACTCATGTCTATTGAGTCTGTGATGCCATCCAACCATTTCATCCTCCATCATCCCCTTCTTCTCCCACCTTTAGTCTTTCCCAGTGTCAGAGTCTTCTCCAGTGACTCAGTTCTTCGAATCAGGTGGCCAAAGTATTGGAGTTTCAGCTTTAGCATCAGTCCTTCCAATGTATATTCAGGTTCCACCTCAAGGGATCAATTCAGTTCAGTCACTTAGCTGTGTCCGACTCTTTGCGACCCCATGAACCGCAGCACGGCAGGCTTCCCTCTCCATCACCAACTCCTGGAGTCCACCCAAACCCATGTCCATAGAGGCAATCATGCCATCCAACTATCTTATCCTCTGGCATCCCCTTCTCCTCCTGCCCCCAATCTTTCCCAGCATCAGGGTCTTTTAAAATGAGTCCGCTCTTCACATCAGGTGGCCAAACTACTGCAGTTTCAGCTTCAACATCAGTCCTTCCAATGAACACCCAGGACTGATCTCCTTTAGGATGAACTGGTTGGATCTCCTTGCAGTCCAAGGGACTTTCAAGAGTCTTCTCCAACACCACAGTTCAAAAGCATCAATTGTTAAGCACTCAGCTTTCTTTATAGTCCAACTCTCACATCCATATATGACTACTGGAAGAACCATAGCCTTGACTAAACAGATCTTTGTTGCAAAGTAATGTCTCTGCTTTTCAATATGCTATCTTGGTCATAACTTTCCTTCCAAGGAGTAAGTGTCTTTTAATTTCATGACTGCAATCACCATCTACAGTGATTTTGGAGCCCAGAAAAATAAAGTCAGCCACTGTTTCCACTGTTTCTCCATCTATTTGGCATGAAGTGATGGGACCGGATGCTATGATCTTCGTTTTCTGAATGTTGAGTTTCAAGCCAACTTTTTCACTCTCCTATTTCACTTTCATCAAGAGGCTGTCTAGTTCTTCACTTTCTGCCATTAGGGTGGCATCATCTGCATATGTGAGATATTTCTCCCAGCAACTTGATTCCAGCTTGTGCTTCCTCCAGCCCAGTGTTTCTCATGATGTACTCTGCATATAAGTTAAATGAGCAGAGTGACAATATACAGTCTTGTCGTACTCCTTTTCCTATTTGGAACTAGTCTATTGTTCCATGTCTAGTTCTAACTGTTGCTTCCTGACCTGCACACAGTTTCTCAAGAGGCAGGTCAGGTGATCTAGTATGCCCATTTCTTTCAGAATTTTCCAGTTTATTGTGATCCACACAGTCAAGGGCTTTGGCATAGTCAATAAAGCAGAAATAGATGTTTTTTGGAACTCTCTTGCTTTTTTGATGATCCAGCAGATGTTGGCAATTTGATCTCTGGTTCCTCTGCCTTTTCTAAAACCAGCTTGAACATCTGGAAGTTCACAGTTCACGTATTGCTGAAGCCTGGCTTGGAGAATTTTGAGCATTACTTTACTAGCATGTAAGATGAGTTCAATTGTGTGGTAGTTTGAGCATTCTTTGGCATTTCCTTTCTTTGGGATTGGAATGAAAGCTGGCCTTTTCCAGTCCTGTGGCCACTTCTGAGTTTTCCAAATTTGCTGGCATATTGAGTGTAGCACTTTCACAGCATCATCTTTCAGGATTTGAAATAGCTTAACTGGAATTCCATCACCTCCACTAACTTTGTAGTGATGCTTCCTAACAATATCTTTGAGCTCTTTAAAGAACTAAAACCCAACAAAAGGAAGAAGTTAGCATTCTTCATTCAAAGGAATACTAGAATCAAAGAGCCAGAGAAGCCCATCAAAAGATTATCTGAGACCAGATTAAAGGAGTGCAGGCCCTGCACACACCCTTTCCTGGTTTGTAGGGAAGCTTATCCTTGGAACATTGCTATAAAATTCATCATCACATCCTCGCAGGCTGGGAAATGTAGTTTTTGAGAGGGAGGCCCCTGCTGTGTCCCCCTTTGTCTGGCAAAGCAATAAAACTACAGTATTTTTTTCTACTTCACCCAAAACTCTGTCTCCAAGATTTGATTTGGCGCTGGTCACAGAAGCCAAGTTTTTAGCAATGCTACCACATCCAACATGCTTGAGCTGGCAAGAGAAGGAAGGAGGAGCTGGTAGGACACAGCCTTCTCCTCAACACAATAATAGTTGTTCACCTCTTCATCTTAGGATATAAAAGTATAAATTCATTTAAAATATTTTCACAGCCTTTTCTTCTAGTTAACAAGCAACTGAATTGTCATCTAACAACAGATGCTTTAGTAAAAAAATAAAAATAAATCCAATAAAGGACCGAAACAGTTATGCAGCCACCTCTATTTTTCAGAGAGGGAAAAATAACTTCACTCATACATATTCATTGCTGAATAAAATTATTAGTCTTTAAAATAAATATAATAGTGAGAATTAGAAAACATCTAATTGCTTTTTTTGCAATTTGCATAAGTGAAAGAAAAGATATATAGTATAATTCTCCTTCTGCACAAAATGTCCCTTGTTAATGTAGTAATAGATTATATTAATGTTACCTTTATAAAGAGAAATGGAGACCGACAAATTTAGTACAAATTTTCCCAATGAACCAAAAGTCATTTTTTCCATTTACTTCTGTACATGATCTTCATTTAAAGCAAGCACATCATTATAATAAAAAGCAGATGGTAGAAAACATCACCTTACAACAAATGAGATAGCTTTAAACTTTAATATATGAACAGCTTGTATACTACCCAACTTCTTGGTTTTACACAGTCTAATGCAAATTTCTATGGCATTATTTTGATAAATCAGAAGAGAAATTACTTTGAAATGTACCTCAGCTTTATCTTAACTGGCTATACTGTGTGCTTTCATGGGATGGCAGGGTGAATTTGGGACTCACAAGTCCCAACCCTCTCCATTTGCTGTGCTCCAAAGAAAAGATGTCCCTTCATCTTTGGTTCTTGGACCTCACTGGTTTAAATTGGTTCAAGGAAATCCTTCTGAAGCATCTTAAAATATAAATGATATGAAAAGAAATGAAGTTACTGAACTGTTTCAGGTTTTCTAGTGCTATAAATAAGAGAACCCAAAGGCAAAAGTTATTTGGCAGTGTCCACAGATTTATTTCCCTCCTCCAAGCTGAAGAGGACTTCCAAGCATGCTCAACTCCAGAGAACAGCCAGGTGCGAGAGAAGCTCACATTCTTTTGCTTGACAGACTGCTTCATCAGCAAACCTAAGAAACCACCATTCCTACCAGATGGCCTTGAATATGAATACACTGAGTCATGCATCAAAAGATTCAACTACCCGAGTCCCAGATTTTGAACTTTTGAAGATGCTCTGTGAACTCTGAAATTGTGTCCCCTACTCAGACTGGCACTTAAAACAAGACAAAGTCAGAAAGAGAAAAACAAAAGTCTCATATATTCACACATACATGTGGAATCTAGAAAAATGGTACAGATGAACCTATTTGCAAAGCAGAAATAGAGACACAGATGCAGAGAATAAACATATGGATACCAAAGGGGGAAAAGTAGGATGGGATGAATTGGGAGATTGGGATTCACATATATACGCTACGATTGTAAAATCGATGACTAATGAGAACTTACTGCATAGCACAAGGAACTCCATTACTCAGTGCTCCGTGGTTTCCTGAATGCGAAGGAAATCCAAAAGAGAGGGGATATATGTATACGTGTGGCTGATTCACTTTGATGCACAGCAGAAAATAACACAACACTGCAAAGCAACAGTACTTCAATAAAAATGAAAGCAAACTTTCCCTTCATGTATAAATGACAAATTATAAAAAAAGGAGAAAGAAAGGATTACTCAAAACTGCATACAAATTTATTTGCAGCTAGCATTTCTGCTCTTTCTGATAATTAGCTTAAATATTGATTTGTAGGGTTTTTTGTTGTAGAGAATGAGGGTGTGTAATATAGTGGAAAGAATACAGAGTTTAAGAGTCTGTGGGATCTGTCAGTTAGTGGCTCTGTAATCTTAAACAAAGTACCTTAATCTGTCTAAACCTTATCTAAATCACCTCAAGTTAAGAGAAGTGAACATGTTGTTCAGTCATGTCCAGCTCTTTGCAACCCCATGGATTATAGCCCATCAGGCTCCCCTGTCCATGGGATTCTCCAGGCAAGAATACTGGATTGGGTTGCCATTTTCTTCTCCAGAGGATCTTCCCAACCCAGGGAATGAACCCCGATCTCCTGCATTACAGGCAGATTCTTTACTGTTTGAACCACCAGGGAAGTCAAAATCACCTAAAAGAGTGTAGCAACACATTCCTCATTAGACTGCCAAGGTGCTTTGCCATCAGACACTCAAGATGACACTGGTTTTTAGATATTCATGAATGGTTGTCTTTTACTATGAAAAATGTATGCCATTGGAGTCTAATCAGCAGAGTTTTTCTATTGACAAGTGCATAGAATTGCAGAAGGCTAGCAATGGGACTGATAAAGGATGGTCTATTTATCATCAGATTTCACAGACTCATTGCAGGCCTATTGCCACTTTGTAAGCAATATGATGCTGAGGTCCTGGATCGAGGCTTTCAGTCAGAGTCCCTCGCTTTCAGTTCTAGCTTCCCTTGTCACTTGTTTAATCTGTGTCACTTTAAATTATTTTACTGCTTAAATGATGCTTTCCTTTCTGTAGCGCAGCCAATACGGATATGAAACCTACACAGATGTTGTAGGGTTTAAACTGATGATATGTGTGCATGTCTGTTTCTCCTCCACTTTTTCCTCTCCTTTCCAGTTTTCAATGTCCAGCGAAAAGCTGTATCTGTGCTAAAAGTCAGTACGTAAGAATCTCACTCCTGGCTGCAACCAGCATCACTGGGTTAGATTCTGAGCAGTGCTCTCATCAGACGTCCTAAGCCCCCAGAAGTGAGTGGCCTCCAGCAAGGCTTCTCTGTTCGCTTATGATTAGCACACCTAGTAAAAGCCACAGGATATGAGGAATCGGCCAGTAATAGCTTTGTAGGCATAAGCATTTTGAAAGAAGTTATGTAAATTATCTCCAAGCCCTCGAGACATTTAAACATTGTTCACAGAATATAACATTCAGTGACTGTATTTAGAATATCTGTCTAGTAATGTGGCTTTCAGAAAGAACTCAGATTATAAGAGGGCGAGAATTAGATGCAAAAGGCAGAAGGAAAACCCACAATTTTGTGAAGGCAAAGTTTTCTCTAATATTCCTACTCCTCGCACAAGAGGAATTAAGCCCTACAACCTGCAAATTCCACATATTCAGAGAAAGTATGTTCTGCTCAGTATATACTAAGAGTATTATGTGTTACAGTAGTCTCTCTGTCTCTCTTTTTTCATGACTACTATCTGCCAGTAGATTGTAAGCCATTCGATGTCAAGGGCTCGTTCACTTCTGAATTCCCAAAGCCTAGCATATAAAAAGTTTCTAAAATAAAATGAATGGATGGTCAAGAAGTCTGCCACTGTGAGGCATTATTTAACCATTATTATTATCACTTAGGATACTGATAGTCATGTATTACAAGCCAGGAAAAAAGAAAGAATAATATTTCAAATAGCACTTCTTAGAAGAACAAAGATTTTTTCCTTGTTTTTTAAAGAGGTTAAAATCATAGACTTCAGTACTGCTGAATTTTCCTTCCTTTTTCAATGCACTATGTTATCTGAGAAGATATCACCTGGTCACTGTAAGAGGCTTTTTCCAGCAATGAGATTTCAGCCTTTTACAAATTATCATCACCCATTTCTTTCAAAACTATCATAATAAATCTTGTTACTTTTACTTTTGTGAGTCATAGAACAGAGTTCTCTTATTCAATTAGAACTTTTCACTCCTTTCCTACTCATGAGATCCCATATTCTGATTATTTCAATAGCTATTTCATTGCGTATTAAGAACTACCCACCAAAATCTCGACATATCTCCTTTTGTTACTCTCATTCATTGTTGGTTTTATGAAAGTATTGATGACATTTTTTCAAGAGCTACTTCATGTTTATGAAAATGATCAGTTCACATCTAATCAAGTTGATATATTAGTAAATTATAAAATGTGAAATTGTCTACCATCAGTAAACATTATTTAGGCAATATGAGAGGAAACTATTTCAACAAACAGGTCCCCCAAAATCAGTGGGATAAAAACAACAAAATCTTATTTCTAGTTTATATAAAAGACAATATGATCAAGTAAGATCTAAAAACTAGAAAAAGTAAATGTGTTTTTAGACTACAATACACATAACCAGGAAAGCAAGCTTAATTTTCTTCTACTTGATTAAGTGATTAATAATCACATACATTTTTTTTTTGGCTATCATAGAATAAATAACCAGGTTCAACTTAATAATGTTCAGTAAATATTAGTATAGCAAGATTAAAATTATGTGTTTCCTTACTGAAATTTATTCTTTCCTCTACTTTATGCTCAGAAAGAATTGGTAGCTAGTGTTCATTTTACAGACGTATTCAACACCCACTTTTTATGTTTCTTTCTTGGGGAGATAACTTTAATTTGATGCTGAATATCTGGTCTGTGAAAATCTGATTTGTATAAACATATCAATGGTCAAATTAAAATTTTCTTGTACTCAGGGCTAGTGAAAGTGAAAAGTTGCTCAGTCTTGTTCGACTCTTTGTGGCCACGTGGACTATACAGTCCATGGAATTTCCCAGGGCAGGATACTGGAGTGGGTTGCCTTTCCCTTCTCCGGGGGATCTTCCCAACCCAAGGATTGAACCCAGGTCTCCTGCATTGCATGCAGATATTTTACCAGCTGAGCCACAAGGGAAGCCCAAGAATACTGGAGTGGGTAGCCGATCCTGTCTCCAGTGGATCTTTGCTACCCAGGAATCAAACTAGGGTCTCCTGAAATGCAGGCAGATTATTTATCAACTGAGCTATCAGGGAAGCCCAGCTTAGGGCTAGAGTAGATCAGAATCCTCCATTTCTACTTTCTCTAATTTTAAGGACCAGAATGGACTTCTCTGGAAAGTTCTGTAGTGTAGCCGAGGGGGTTTTCATAACAATGTGTTAGTGAAGGCCTTTCTGCTCAAATGGTAACAGTGAGGGGAGTAGATGTTTCCAGAAGAAATACACAATTACAATTGTGCTCATAGAATAAAATACTGCTGTTACAATTGTGGGTTGCAAAGCACTGACTGCTTGTTACTGGTCTAACACTCATAGCAGACCATCACTGTATCGATATGAATGTGACCTGGGTACCAATCTCCTGTTTCAAAGAGTTCCATTATTGGGTTTAGGTCTATCAACTTGCTATGCTCAGTCACTCAGTCATGTCTGACTCTTTGCAACCCCAGGGACTATAGCCTGCCAGGCTCCTCTGCCCATGGAATTTTCCAGGCAAGAATACTGAAGTAAGTTGCCATATCCTTCTTCAGGGGATCTTTCTGACCCAAAGATCGAACCCATGCTTCTCGTGTCTCCTGCATTGGCAGGTGGATTCTCTACCACTAGTACCACCTGTGAAGACCATCTTGCTATTTATATGTATCATTTGCTCTTTTTTCCCTTTGTTCTTCCTTTCCCAACAAATTTTAGATTAAATTATTTTATTCTAACGTTCAGTTTTTTTATCTACTGAATTTTTTAGTTATTCCTTTAAAAAAATTTTGATGGCTTCTTTGGTGATTAAAATATGTCTCTTCAATTTATCATAATCCACTGTAAAAACTGTACGACAGAAAGATTTCATTTTCTTTTGTCACTTACTTATTTAATATGCCTTCTATATATATTACAAACTCTGCCATTAGTTGGTATTTTTACTTCAGTTAATAATAGTCTTTTATAATAATATGTTTTTTACATTTATCAACATATATGCTGTTTCTGTTGCTCTTACACCTCCCTGAAGACAGGAACTCCAGATGGGATCATTTACTTCAAGCCTAAACAATCATATTTAGTAATATGGGCATGTGAGGCTTTAAATACATCAGGTCTCTATGACCTTATTTATTCTGTACTGTTTTCAAGAGAGCTTATTAAAGACCTATCCATTGCACCTGTTTAAGAATTTTAAAAAATATTTGGAGTCACACATTTTCTTTTCTTAAAGTCTAGTCTGCACTTCTCAGAAAATTTGCAGGAATTCGAGTTTTTCTGAGTTTTCCGTGGAGGTGAGGATTCCACAAATACAGAAGACCTAGTATCACATCATATACGTCCTGAAGGATTTTCACGTCACATTCTCCCAAGAGATGGACAGGCTTCATATCTAATAGCACAGTCAGTGGAAATATTTCATGTTCTTTTTCAAGAGTCATATAAGCAGAGCTGTTTCCATTCTATAACAAAGTCAATTAAAATGTAGGAAGATAAAAGGCTGACTTCCTAGGACCTAGTCACTGTAGGACATTGCAAAACTTTGTTAGGACTTTCTAAAATAAGATGTTTGCTCATTTGGACGGTCAAAATTTTGCTCTTTCGGGAAGTAGAAACCATGCAAGATGGATTTATTTTTGTCTTATTTGTATATGTGTTTATTTCTTTGTTTTGTTTTGTGATTTGGAACTCTTTCCTGAATCTCAACATTAAAACAGAGATGAGTACTATCACAGGAGCTCTTAAGAGGATTTCTTGTGAAGAAATTTAAAGATTAGAAAACACTTAGAATAAATGTCAGTTCAATTCAGTCGCTCAGTCGTGTCTGATTCTTTGCAACTCCATGAATTGCAGTATGCTAAGTTTCCCTGTCCATCACCAACTCCCGGAGTTCACTCAGACTCACATCCATCAAGTGGGTGATGCCATCAAGCCATCTCATACTCTATNCCTTACTGAAATTTATTCTTTCCTCTACTTTATGCTCAGAAAGAATTGGTAGCTAGTGTTCATTTTACAGACGTATTCAACACCCACTTTTTATGTTTCTTTCTTGGGGAGATAACTTTAATTTGATGCTGAATATCTGGTCTGTGAAAATCTGATTTGTATAAACATATCAATGGTCAAATTAAAATTTTCTTGTACTCAGGGCTAGTGAAAGTGAAAAGTTGCTCAGTCTTGTTCGACTCTTTGTGGCCACGTGGACTATACAGTCCATGGAATTTCCCAGGGCAGGATACTGGAGTGGGTTGCCTTTCCCTTCTCCGGGGGATCTTCCCAACCCAAGGATTGAACCCAGGTCTCCTGCATTGCATGCAGATATTTTACCAGCTGAGCCACAAGGGAAGCCCAAGAATACTGGAGTGGGTAGCCGATCCTGTCTCCAGTGGATCTTTGCTACCCAGGAATCAAACTAGGGTCTCCTGAAATGCAGGCAGATTATTTATCAACTGAGCTATCAGGGAAGCCCAGCTTAGGGCTAGAGTAGATCAGAATCCTCCATTTCTACTTTCTCTAATTTTAAGGACCAGAATGGACTTCTCTGGAAAGTTCTGTAGTGTAGCCGAGGGGGTTTTCATAACAATGTGTTAGTGAAGGCCTTTCTGCTCAAATGGTAACAGTGAGGGGAGTAGATGTTTCCAGAAGAAATACACAATTACAATTGTGCTCATAGAATAAAATACTGCTGTTACAATTGTGGGTTGCAAAGCACTGACTGCTTGTTACTGGTCTAACACTCATAGCAGACCATCACTGTATCGATATGAATGTGACCTGGGTACCAATCTCCTGTTTCAAAGAGTTCCATTATTGGGTTTAGGTCTATCAACTTGCTATGCTCAGTCACTCAGTCATGTCTGACTCTTTGCAACCCCAGGGACTATAGCCTGCCAGGCTCCTCTGCCCATGGAATTTTCCAGGCAAGAATACTGAAGTAAGTTGCCATATCCTTCTTCAGGGGATCTTTCTGACCCAAAGATCGAACCCATGCTTCTCGTGTCTCCTGCATTGGCAGGTGGATTCTCTACCACTAGTACCACCTGTGAAGACCATCTTGCTATTTATATGTATCATTTGCTCTTTTTTCCCTTTGTTCTTCCTTTCCCAACAAATTTTAGATTAAATTATTTTATTCTAACGTTCAGTTTTTTTATCTACTGAATTTTTTAGTTATTCCTTTAAAAAAATTTTGATGGCTTCTTTGGTGATTAAAATATGTCTCTTCAATTTATCATAATCCACTGTAAAAACTGTACGACAGAAAGATTTCATTTTCTTTTGTCACTTACTTATTTAATATGCCTTCTATATATATTACAAACTCTGCCATTAGTTGGTATTTTTACTTCAGTTAATAATAGTCTTTTATAATAATATGTTTTTTACATTTATCAACATATATGCTGTTTCTGTTGCTCTTACACCTCCCTGAAGACAGGAACTCCAGATGGGATCATTTACTTCAAGCCTAAACAATCATATTTAGTAATATGGGCATGTGAGGCTTTAAATACATCAGGTCTCTATGACCTTATTTATTCTGTACTGTTTTCAAGAGAGCTTATTAAAGACCTATCCATTGCACCTGTTTAAGAATTTTAAAAAATATTTGGAGTCACACATTTTCTTTTCTTAAAGTCTAGTCTGCACTTCTCAGAAAATTTGCAGGAATTCGAGTTTTTCTGAGTTTTCCGTGGAGGTGAGGATTCCACAAATACAGAAGACCTAGTATCACATCATATACGTCCTGAAGGATTTTCACGTCACATTCTCCCAAGAGATGGACAGGCTTCATATCTAATAGCACAGTCAGTGGAAATATTTCATGTTCTTTTTCAAGAGTCATATAAGCAGAGCTGTTTCCATTCTATAACAAAGTCAATTAAAATGTAGGAAGATAAAAGGCTGACTTCCTAGGACCTAGTCACTGTAGGACATTGCAAAACTTTGTTAGGACTTTCTAAAATAAGATGTTTGCTCATTTGGACGGTCAAAATTTTGCTCTTTCGGGAAGTAGAAACCATGCAAGATGGATTTATTTTTGTCTTATTTGTATATGTGTTTATTTCTTTGTTTTGTTTTGTGATTTGGAACTCTTTCCTGAATCTCAACATTAAAACAGAGATGAGTACTATCACAGGAGCTCTTAAGAGGATTTCTTGTGAAGAAATTTAAAGATTAGAAAACACTTAGAATAAATGTCAGTTCAATTCAGTCGCTCAGTCGTGTCTGATTCTTTGCAACTCCATGAATTGCAGTATGCTAAGTTTCCCTGTCCATCACCAACTCCCGGAGTTCACTCAGACTCACATCCATCAAGTGGGTGATGCCATCAAGCCATCTCATACTCTATCGTTCCCTTCTCCTCCTGCCCCCAATCCCTCCCAGCATCAGAGTCTTTTCCAATGAGTCAACTCTTCTCATGAGGCGGCCAAAGTACTGGAGTTTCAGCTTCAGCATCATTCCTTCCAAAGAAATCCCAGGACTGATCTCCTTTAGGATGGACTGATTGGATCTCCTTGCAGTCCAAGGGACTCTCAAGAGTCTTTCACAGTTCAAAAGCATCAATTCTTCAGTGCTCAGCTTTCTTCACAGTCTAACTCTCACATCCATACATAACTACTGGAAAAACCATAGCCTTGACTAGACAGACCTTTGTTGACAAAGTAATGTCTCTGCTTTTTAATATGCTATCTAGGTTGGTCATAACTTTCCTTCCAAGGAATAAATATAGTACAATAAATTATGAGATGATGCGCTATGCTTTACTCTGAATTCCTGACTTTGAATATAAAGTTAAAAAAATGAAAATATATAATAGAATGTAAAATAGAAATCATTTAGTTAACTAGAACATGGAGCTAATTTATTGCTTATTTTCACCCCTTTTTTCAGTAATGCAATCTGTCGCAGGATTTTATCATTTAAGATGCCTTTGTTTCTCTATTACAGAAAACATATTTAGAATGGCTTAAGCAATGAAGAAGAATTACTATTCCATATTATAAAAGTTCCTAAAGTAGATGGCACTCAGATTAGGTGATGTTAGCAACTTAAGAATATCAAGGATTCAACCTTATTCCAGGGTATTGAGTCTAGCATGGCTGCCACATGCTGTGGGCAGCATGAAAACTGTCAGGTAAAAGACAGTAATGACTTCTCATGTATCTTATTTCTTTACAAAGAATACCTTTCCAAGCAACCTCTGTGCCCCTCAGCAAACGTCCCTCAGGCCTTTTTTGGCCAGAACTGTGTTCTTTGCTCATGCTGATCTCTGAGAGGAATGAAGGCAGATGTGACTGGTCACCTATGTATACTCTCAAACACATGGCCAAATAGTAGAAAGACAGGTAGAAAATAGAGGGGAAAACAGAGCTGAGGTTGAGTAAATGACTGAAATATACCAGTGGATATAGGCAAAGGCAACAGTTTCCCTCAGTGGAGGTCAAGAATGGACCTACCATACACAGATGACAGCAAGAGGCATGGCAGTGGTGCTCGCTGGGCGCACACGTTTCTTCAGCTTTCATGACCCCAGATGGTACCCAGTTGCCAATGATAATACCTGATCTGGGTGACACTTAGTCCAGCAGCTTTTGAGACAGTCCTCTTACCATCCTGATAAGGCTTTTGGTTTGGTCTGGTTCCCCTCCCCATTCCTCTGAAGATTCTGGCTCCATTCCTGCCAACCCACCAGGAGTAACTCACAGAGGAAAACCCCAACTATTTCTTCACTGAAACAGCAGGTGAACTGAAAGCTAATCTTTCCAATTTACTGCCTCTTAGCATGGTAGTTCTCATTCTTATCTTTGCATTAGAACTATCTGGAGATCTTTAGAAACTTTCAGTGCTCAGGCTACACTTTAGGTCAATTATATTAGAATCTCAGAATAGGCTCAAACATGAGCAATTTCCTAGCTCTTCAAACAAGTCCAATGTTCAGCCAACGTTAAGAACTGCTCTAGTGCCACAGAGTCTAGACTCTCTGAGAAATCCCTTCTGCCAAGAGTCAAATAGTCCTAGACAGATGACAGTTTAGAAAAGTAAGGAAGATTGAAGATGACTGGGAAAGAATAGCAATTGGTTGATTATCATTCTAATCTCAAAATGATTTATATATGTATGTTGTATATATTAGGACAATACGTTTGCTATTATGAGCTTATATTGATCATGATGAAAATGTTGACAATAAAGTTTTATGAAAGGAAAACTTTGGATTTAGTTTATGAGAAATCAAAGACTTTAACTATGATAAATGGGTAGCAGCATGTTTTATTTTTTTGAAAATTAACGATTGATTTTCTTCAGGTAAGAGTCTTTCAATTGTTACTGCTTGGTTTCTCAGCAATCTTTTTTTTTTTCCTCCACTTATTTTAATTCTTTTTATCCTTTAAATATAATAAAGGGGGTGGGTGGAGAGATGAGCAAAGGGTTTATTTTAAAGTGGTGTTTTATTTTCAAGGTTGCTAATACTGATATTTCCCATGACTATATAATATGTTCTATTTTTAATGGTTGTTAAATAAAATAAGTTAAAATATAAATGAATAGACCTATTTTTCAGAATAATATAAAACTTTGGAAAGTCAAACTGCATAAAAAGTCTTACAGATAACATTATATGTATTTTTTATTACTTGGGAGAAGTAATTAAATTGACTGTTAAAGAACAAATTAACTCGCTTCACAAATAAACCACACATTATTTGTTTCCTTGTTTGTGACTAAATTAACTATTTAGTTTATAGATTACAAGGCACAATGGCAGTTGACATTGGAATTCAAGGATACTGTGCACCACCTGGAAATCATAGACTCCAGTAAAAATTATTCAATGATATCTCTTCTGGATGCAAAATATTAATGGCCTTTCATTGTATTTTCTTATGGAGGAAATGTGTGCTTTTGTGTTTCAGAGGTAAATCATAATAAGTGAACACATTTTTATAATTACATGTTTAGAAAGAAAAGCCTACTTATTGTGGATGTCAGTTGTAGAAGATAATTTATTAGGAATGTCTGTTCAGCTCACAACTCTTCTCTGATCTCTGCAAATCATCCCCTATCCCTGAAAGGAGCAGAATATCCATAGCTGTGTTTGTGCCATCTTAGTACTAATCTCTTAGCCAATACTCTTTGGAACTGAGGTAAACACAAGGCAAGAAAGTCTGAATTGAGAGGTACAGAGATTCACAACAAAGAGTCATGTTAATTGCAGAATAATAAAGAGTCACAGGTTTCTTCTGAGAGTCTACAACTCCCTGGTTCCCACTCTTCCTTTAGTCCTGGTTTTTCAATATTCCATTTGTTCTGTGATATACCAGAGTATACTTTCAATAAAATATATTTTTGTTTGTTTAAGCTAGATTGATGTGGTTTTCTGTTACATGCAACCAAGAGAACTGTGACAAAGATTCTCAGCTTGTAAGCAGTTTGAAATCCTCTTAAGTATCTCTTCTGTTTTTCTAGATTAATGAACTGAGACAAGAGGAATAGTCAGTTGCCTGAAGTTACAGAACTATCTGGAAAACACATTTGAAACTTGAAGCTTATAATGAGTCATAATACTTTTTCAAGTTAATATCTGTGTATAGCTAAAGAATAAATAAAACAAATTTGCCTTATTAGAGATAATAAGGGGCATTAAATGAGTAAATATCATTTGGGAAAAGGCTAGCATTAATTAGACATGAATCACGTATTATGTACACACATTATTTTATTAATGCTAAAAAGTTAATGGAGACATTAGCTAACCCTCTGGACTGTAACCTGCTAGGCTTCTCTGTCCATGGGATTTTCCAGGTGAAAATACTGGAGTAGGCTGCATGGCTTCTTCCAGGGGATCTTCCCAACCCAGGTAAATTTACCTATTAGTCATCTCTAACACTTGTTTATAAATGTGTTTTTACTTTTATTTTATTTTTACTTTATTTTATTTTACAATACTGTATTGGTTTTGCCATACACTAACATGAATCCGCCACGGGTATATACGAGCTCCCAATCCTGAATCCCCCTCCCACCTCCCACTCCATGTCATCTCTCTGGATCATCCCCATGCACCAGCCCCAAGCATCCTGTATCCTATATCGAACATAGACTGGTGCTTTGTTTTTTACATGATAGTATACATGTTTCAATGCCACTCTCCCAAATCATCCCACTCTTTCCCTCTCCCTCAGAGGCCAAAAGTCTGTTCTATACATCTGTGTCTCTTTTGTTGTCTCGCATACAGGGTCATCATTACCATCTTTCTAAATTCCATATATATGTGTCAGTATACTGTACTGGTGTTTTTCTTTCTGGCTTACTTCATTCTGTATAATCAGCTCCAGTTTCAGCCATCTCATTAGAACTGATTCAAAGTTATTCTTTTTAATGGCTGAGTAATACCCCATTGTGTATATGTACCACAGTTTTTAAGCAACTCTAAGTATCTAGAGATTCTATACAAGTATGTCTGAGTTTTCATGGGTAGGTCTTGTTTATATGTAAATAAATCATTTCTGATGACAATCTGTGATTGAACAAAGATCTTAGAGCCATGAATGGAAAATGAAAAAGTGAAAATCATTTTTAAAGAGATTCTGAATAGCAAGATCACACACTTGTGAAAATTCTTATTTTCACTTCCTGAGCACATTTTCTTTCCAATTTTTCTGACATTGAAGATTTTTCACTGTATTAGAATTTCCTCTTCTAAAACTGACCATCAATATTTTGATCAAATAGTTCAAGACCTAGCTCCATGTTATTGCCCAAGCCTCTACTGAGAACTCCAGCTAGTAAAGCTTTCTACTTCTTTACACTCAAAGAATCAAGTGTATATACATATCTGCATTCAGAGGAAGTTCTTAGGTGAGTAAGTTTAAACTAGGTAATAGGTATAAATTACTTACTACCAAAGAAGTTTAGGATTTAGAAGGAAAGGAAATGGCAACTCACTCCAGTACTCCTGCCTGGAAAATCCTATGGACAGAGGAGCCTGGTAGGCTACAGTCCATGGGGTTGCGAAGAGTCGGACATGACTGAGCGACTTCACTTTTCACTTTCATGCATTGGAGAAGGAAATGGCAACCCACTCTAGTGTTCTTGCCTGGAGAATCCCAGGGAAGGGGGAGCCTGGTGGGCTGCCGTCTATGCGGTCACACAGAGTTGAAAACGCCTGAAGCGACTTAGCAGCAGACATATACATATAATAAAATGGATAGAATATGGGAGCAGGGAAGTAAACAGGAATTTACTGGATGTAGAATGTGTATGGAAACAGCCACCTCAAAACTCTAAATGTGATAATTTTACTTTGACGTGAAAATGACATCTTTAGATTTTTGTATTTCTTTTGGTTTCCTTGTTTGAGAAGCTTGCTAAGATTAGGGAGTCCTAGAACTGACTGGAAATGAAGACAAACCAAATCTCTGAATCTACATCATAAAGGCAGGTAGAAAGAGCAATCTATACTTTAATTTGTGTTTTTTTTAAATGATGACATTATGTTTATATTTTTCCATTATCTTAGTAGTAAATTTTGGCATTACATTGTATTAAATTAGTGATATGCTTATTGTAACTGATCAGATATGGTAAATGCTTTTGATTCCTTAATAAATATTAAAATATATCTAAATAAGTTTATATAATATACTATGTTGATACTTTTATTCTGTAACATGTAGTAAATTTATAGAATAATAAAGTCCTATAAAATATTGTTTAACTTGTCTACTAACATGTTACTTCTCTCCCAAATAGCATCACCAGTTTTAATACAATATATTAACAGGTCATTCTGTACTAGGTATTTATATATTATGTATTTTAACTCAATAATTGATAGGTGCACTGAAAGAATTCATTAAGAATAAAGCAACCCTATTATGAAATTATGAATATATATATATATCTTAAAATTGGCTCAAGAATAATTATGTAAAGCTGGGATATAGAAAAATTCTTTTAAAAAGTAACTTTGTTTAAAGTGCTCTGGTAAGCACCAAAAATCTGCTCCTCTATACAAGTAATAAGAATACTTGGCAAAAATTGCAAGATTCGGTTTTTAAAGAACTCTAGAAATTACCAAAAGTTTATAACAATTAAAGGAGCATTTATTCAAGAAAAACATCCCACTCTCTGTAAGAACACAGCATTCTGACCTACGCCTTTCCCACCCACCCCCACCTCTGCTCCACAGCAATCTTGAAAACTAATAGTCCTACTTAAATGGTAGGTAGGAAAATCAGCAGTCTAGCAGCCACAAGAAGGGAAAAAGTAGGTTTCGAATTTTCCTAGAAGTCCATATCCACAAATTTGTTACTATTTTCTCTGTCCAGTGGCTCTCTAGAAAAGTTCAAACTCTATTTGGTCTGACTCAGGACTCACTCTGGGATCAGCCCTATCCTTCGAGCATTTGTTGAAAAATATCAGTGGCAATTTCTTAATATCACAGCTGCCTGAAGGAGTAGTATCAACTGAAATAAAGAAAAGACTGACCAAAAAATCCTAAGAAAAAATAGGGAATGTAATGTTTACTGGGGGCTTTGAAAAGCTCCATCATATCCCTGGAAATATTGAAGGTCATACACATATGTAGGGCTATGCGAATGCCATGGAAACACTTCATAATTCATGAAAATCTCAACTCTTTTGACCATGAGACTGCACGGGTTAGAACTGAGTGCTAAGACAGAGTTGTAAGCTGCCTGCAGAAGCACGGAAGGCATGCCCCAACATATACACACACACCCACACCCACACACAGGCACGCGCAGAGCCCCTCAGCAAAGCCTGAAGGCTTGGCGATTCAAAGAATTTACATAAGTCTCTGTCCAATCATCAAATAACCACTAAGTTAACTGATTAAAGACTTCAGTGACGCACATGACAAAGAAGGCAGGTTTCACAGAATTAATACAGAAGTAATACAAGTAAACAGACCCAGCAACATCTGGTGGAGGCAGCTGAAGAATCTGACAGAGTTTACATGTTATATTATTTTAAATGTCTAGTTCTCAAAAAAAAAAAAAAAAAACTATGCTGCACACAAGAAAATAGGAAATTATGGCCCATACACAGGGAGGATAAAATAAAAACAGGCAATAGGAACTGACGAATTATTTACTAGACAAAAGCTTTAAATCAGTTGTTATAAGTTTTCAAAGAACTGAATGAGACCATATCTAAAGACTTTAAAAAATAAGAAAAATGTCTCACTAAGAAGAATTTCAATAAAAAGATAAAAATAAACAAAAGAGACATTCTGTAGTTGAATGAAAAGAACAATAACACAATTAAAGGGTCACTAGAAGGTCTTGCTATTGGTTAAATTATATCCTCTCATGCTCCCACCCCCAAATTCATATGTTGTACTTCTCACTCTTGGAACCTGAAAATGAACCCTTTCTTGGAGATGAAGTTCTTTACAGAGGTAATCAAATTAAAATAATAAAAGTTAGGATGAGTCCTAATCCCATATGATTAGTTTCCTTATAGAAAGTTGAAATTTGAAGACAAATGCACAAATATAGAACCTATGTGAATGTCAAGGCAGAGATGGGGTGAGGTGTCCCCACATATCCATAGAGACAGAAAGTAGATTACCAGCTGCATATAGGAATTATATTTAGAGACACACATTTTTTGGTTTCAATTTCTTAGGCATAATACATTTAATATTTCTTCTGTTTCGACTTCAATCTATTGCAATTATCCAAGAAATATAAACAGAGACTTAGAGACTTGTGGGTTACCATCAAGCATATCAACATGTATATAACAGAATCCAAGAAGAGAGAATAGAAAGTGACGGTAAGAATATCTGGAGAAAAAATGGCCCAAAACTTTCCAAGTCTGATTAAAAAAAAAAAAAAACAAACAAGCAAAAACCTTAACCTATACATTCAAGAAGATCAATAAAGTTCTAAGTAGAATAAACCCAAATATAACAACTAGGTACAAAATCAAAGTGTAAATAGACAGAGATAACCATAAAATTAGCTTAAAAAAAAAAAGGCTCAGCATGTAAAAGGCATCCGTAATAATTGACCTGTCATTAGAAACTGAGGAGGCCAGAAGAAATGAGATGACATAATCAAAATGCTGAAAGAAAAAGCCTGTCCACTAAGTATCCTATATTCAGCAAAATTATCCTTTCACAATGAAGGGGGAGATTAAGATTCCCCTTAAACAAAATCTTAAATAGTCTGTCAACCATGTAACTGTTCTATAAGAAATGTAAAAAAAGCACTGAAAGCTAAGACAAATGACAGTGGTCTTGAAATAGGCACTTTAAAAAAATACAATGTTGAACACATAAGTAACAAAAGAAAATATAGATCAATGAATTTCATCAGAATTTTACAAGAGATTGTGCTTCAATGATACTATCAAGTAAGTGAAAAGATAACCCATGGAATGAGAAATAGTAATTACAAATCATGTATTTGGTAAGGAATCCATATCCAGAATATATGAAGATATCCTACAACTCGACAATAAAAATACAAACAACCCAGTTTAAAAATGGATAAGGCATTTGAATAGACACTCTTTTATAAAAGATATTCAGATAGACAAAAGCGCATGGAAAGACGGTCAACATCATTAGTTATTAAGGCAATGACAAAAACCACGAGACACCACCTCATATCTACTCTTGACCCTCTGAATTAAAAAAAGATAGACAATAAGAAATGTTGGTGAGGTTTTGGAGAAACTGTATCTCTCTTACATTGCTGTTGAGAGTCCAAAATAATGTACCTATTAATACTCTGGAAAATGGTTTTGAAGTTTCTCAAAATGTTAAACACAGCAATTATACTTCTACATATATCCCAATTTCACTGGAAACTGAACACATATGTCTACAGAAAATACTTGAATGTTTATAGCACACGAATGTAGGACATGAACATTTACAGTAGCATTATTCATAACAGTCAGAATTGGAAATGATCCAAGTGTTCATCAATTGATAAATGGGTAAATAAATGTAGTAATCAATACAATGCAGTATTATTCAGCAATAAAAAGCAATGGAGAGCTAACACTTTCTAGAGTGAGAACAAATCTTGAGAACATTTTGCTAACTGAAAGAAGCCAGACACACAAGACCACACCATGTACAACTCCATTTGTATGAGACGTCAAGAATAGATATACCCACAGAGACAGAAAGTAGATTACCAGTTGTGTAGGAATTATATTCAGAGACAGATAATTTTTGTTCCAGTTGCTTGGAACAAATTTTGTTCCAATTTCTGAAATAAAGGCTAAAAATAAAGGTATCTGCAAATATACAGTAGAAAAATATACAGTAAACTAAACTAGGTTGGCAATAATAGAGATAAAATAGAATTGGGGGCCAAACATTGTAAAAGAAATATGCTAATATTGGTAAAACGTGCTATCCACAATAAAAATAATCACAAATATTTATGTACTAAAATTGTTTTTAGAGGCTTCCCAGGTGGCTCAGTGGTAAAGAACTTATTTGTGAATGCAGGAGATGGACACGGGTTCTATACCCAGGTTGGGAAGATCTCCTGGAGAAGGAAATGGCAACCTACTCCAGTATTCTTGCCTGGGAAACCCAGTGGATAGAGGAGCCATGCGGGCTACAGTCCATGGGGGTCACAAAAGACTTGTATACAACTTAGCCAACAAAAACCAGTAAGAATTGTTTTTAGTGTCTCTCACACATATGGAGAAGGCAACAGCAACCCTCTCCAGTACTCTTGGCTGGAAAATCCCATGGCCGAAGGAGCCTGGTAGGCTCTAGTCCATGGGGTCGCTAAGAGTCAGGCACGACTGAGCGACTTCACTTTCACTTTTCACTTTCCTGCATTGGAGAAGGAAATGGCAACCCACTCCAGTGTTCGTGCTTGGAGAATCCCAGGGACAGAGGAGCCTAGTGGGCTGCCGTCTACAGGGTCGCACAGCGTCAGAAATCACGACTGAAGTGACTTAGCAGCAGCAGCAGCAGCAGCACATATATATATATATACACACTTAAATATATATATATATATCAATGAAATAAATATCACCAAATTACTTAGTCTTTTAATATATTCAGTGATATAAAAAAGTTAGATAAAAACAAAAATAATTTATAATATTGCTTCATTCAAAAACTTCAATGGTTTCCCATAGAAAGAAGATACATTGCTTGGCTGGCAAATTCCTTCTCCATACATTCCTAATTTACCATTCCAGTCTTATCTATTTTTGCTCTTTTCTTGCCTTTGTGTTTTTGCCCCTCTTCTGCTGTATCTCTCAAAGGCCCAGTAAAAATCTCACTTTCTCTACTAATTCTGCTTACTTCAGATAAGTCCTACTGAAGCATATTACCTCAGATAAGTTCTGCTGCTGCTAAGTTGCTTAAGTTGTGTCCGACTCTTGTGCGACCCCATAGACAGCGGCCCACTGGCTCCCCCGTCCCTTGGATTCTCCAGGCAAGA
>SJYW01019391.1:556234-618396 GCA_006410735.1 Raphicerus campestris
AAAAAAAAAAAAAAACAAACAAGCAAAAACCTTAACCTATACATTCAAGAAGATCAATAAAGTTCTAAGTAGAATAAACCCAAATATAACAACTAGGTACAAAATCAAAGTGTAAATAGACAGAGATAACCATAAAATTAGCTTAAAAAAAAAAAGGCTCAGCATGTAAAAGGCATCCGTAATAATTGACCTGTCATTAGAAACTGAGGAGGCCAGAAGAAATGAGATGACATAATCAAAATGCTGAAAGAAAAAGCCTGTCCACTAAGTATCCTATATTCAGCAAAATTATCCTTTCACAATGAAGGGGGAGATTAAGATTCCCCTTAAACAAAATCTTAAATAGTCTGTCAACCATGTAACTGTTCTATAAGAAATGTAAAAAAAGCACTGAAAGCTAAGACAAATGACAGTGGTCTTGAAATAGGCACTTTAAAAAAATACAATGTTGAACACATAAGTAACAAAAGAAAATATAGATCAATGAATTTCATCAGAATTTTACAAGAGATTGTGCTTCAATGATACTATCAAGTAAGTGAAAAGATAACCCATGGAATGAGAAATAGTAATTACAAATCATGTATTTGGTAAGGAATCCATATCCAGAATATATGAAGATATCCTACAACTCGACAATAAAAATACAAACAACCCAGTTTAAAAATGGATAAGGCATTTGAATAGACACTCTTTTATAAAAGATATTCAGATAGACAAAAGCGCATGGAAAGACGGTCAACATCATTAGTTATTAAGGCAATGACAAAAACCACGAGACACCACCTCATATCTACTCTTGACCCTCTGAATTAAAAAAAGATAGACAATAAGAAATGTTGGTGAGGTTTTGGAGAAACTGTATCTCTCTTACATTGCTGTTGAGAGTCCAAAATAATGTACCTATTAATACTCTGGAAAATGGTTTTGAAGTTTCTCAAAATGTTAAACACAGCAATTATACTTCTACATATATCCCAATTTCACTGGAAACTGAACACATATGTCTACAGAAAATACTTGAATGTTTATAGCACACGAATGTAGGACATGAACATTTACAGTAGCATTATTCATAACAGTCAGAATTGGAAATGATCCAAGTGTTCATCAATTGATAAATGGGTAAATAAATGTAGTAATCAATACAATGCAGTATTATTCAGCAATAAAAAGCAATGGAGAGCTAACACTTTCTAGAGTGAGAACAAATCTTGAGAACATTTTGCTAACTGAAAGAAGCCAGACACACAAGACCACACCATGTACAACTCCATTTGTATGAGACGTCAAGAATAGATATACCCACAGAGACAGAAAGTAGATTACCAGTTGTGTAGGAATTATATTCAGAGACAGATAATTTTTGTTCCAGTTGCTTGGAACAAATTTTGTTCCAATTTCTGAAATAAAGGCTAAAAATAAAGGTATCTGCAAATATACAGTAGAAAAATATACAGTAAACTAAACTAGGTTGGCAATAATAGAGATAAAATAGAATTGGGGGCCAAACATTGTAAAAGAAATATGCTAATATTGGTAAAACGTGCTATCCACAATAAAAATAATCACAAATATTTATGTACTAAAATTGTTTTTAGAGGCTTCCCAGGTGGCTCAGTGGTAAAGAACTTATTTGTGAATGCAGGAGATGGACACGGGTTCTATACCCAGGTTGGGAAGATCTCCTGGAGAAGGAAATGGCAACCTACTCCAGTATTCTTGCCTGGGAAACCCAGTGGATAGAGGAGCCATGCGGGCTACAGTCCATGGGGGTCACAAAAGACTTGTATACAACTTAGCCAACAAAAACCAGTAAGAATTGTTTTTAGTGTCTCTCACACATATGGAGAAGGCAACAGCAACCCTCTCCAGTACTCTTGGCTGGAAAATCCCATGGCCGAAGGAGCCTGGTAGGCTCTAGTCCATGGGGTCGCTAAGAGTCAGGCACGACTGAGCGACTTCACTTTCACTTTTCACTTTCCTGCATTGGAGAAGGAAATGGCAACCCACTCCAGTGTTCGTGCTTGGAGAATCCCAGGGACAGAGGAGCCTAGTGGGCTGCCGTCTACAGGGTCGCACAGCGTCAGAAATCACGACTGAAGTGACTTAGCAGCAGCAGCAGCAGCAGCACATATATATATATATACACACTTAAATATATATATATATATCAATGAAATAAATATCACCAAATTACTTAGTCTTTTAATATATTCAGTGATATAAAAAAGTTAGATAAAAACAAAAATAATTTATAATATTGCTTCATTCAAAAACTTCAATGGTTTCCCATAGAAAGAAGATACATTGCTTGGCTGGCAAATTCCTTCTCCATACATTCCTAATTTACCATTCCAGTCTTATCTATTTTTGCTCTTTTCTTGCCTTTGTGTTTTTGCCCCTCTTCTGCTGTATCTCTCAAAGGCCCAGTAAAAATCTCACTTTCTCTACTAATTCTGCTTACTTCAGATAAGTCCTACTGAAGCATATTACCTCAGATAAGTTCTGCTGCTGCTAAGTTGCTTAAGTTGTGTCCGACTCTTGTGCGACCCCATAGACAGCGGCCCACTGGCTCCCCCGTCCCTTGGATTCTCCAGGCAAGAACACTGGAGTGGGTTGCCATCTCCTTCTCCAATGCAGGAAAGTGAAAAGTGAAAGTGAAGTCGCTCAATAGTGCCAAACTCTTAGTGACCCCATGGACTGCTGCCTACCAGGCTCCTCCGTCCATGGGATTTTCCAGGCAAGAGTACTGGAGTGGGTTGCCATTGCCTTCTCCGCAGAGAAGTCCTAGTAAAGCATATTTCCTTTATATTCATAACAGAGTAATTACATTCTGGCTTTGGTGGTGGTTATACATGTGCACACACTCTCTCTGATACATACAGGTACATACAGTATCTTTATATCTATTAGCCTTTAGCACAGTGCTTTGTAGAGAGTAGGTACTTTATAAATATTTATTTGCTTTATTGACACATGTTGTTCTTCACAAATTTTTACTGATTTGTCTTATAAATTTCTTTCCAACATAACATCTTACTGTTATGTTCTCCAATCTTCCTTTCATTGTGCCCCCAGGTTATACTCTCAACCTGGTTGTGACTAAAAGTGTCTTCAGGCTCTACCACTTTTAATATCTTATTTCCTCTGAATGTTCAATGACTGTGAACATTCCCATGATTGTTCCTTCCTTTCCTTCAAACAAAACCAGCTTATACTCCACATTTTCATGGTTATTTTTGTTTGCATTCAGGAACTGTTTTTTCTTTTTCTTTTTAAAGTCAACTGGCATTTACTTAAAGGATATGCCTTCATTGCAGAAAGCCTGCATGGAATCTATTACCTAAGTTAAAATGCTTAACTGTTCCTTTTTTTAAATGCCTGCTTTCATTACAACATTAGTTTACTGAAATATAATGATAAAATATCAGTATAAGCTACAGCATTTGCTTTACTCATACTTGAACAAGTCTCAATTATATTTGACTACGGTAAAGAAGATTTGTTTTCATAGAACTCTCAGCTAATTGATTATACACTTTACTACAAATGGTTGTATTATTTTCACTTCGTTATTCCCAGTCAATATCCCAATCCCACTTCTAAATTCTTCATCAAAATATAAAGGCTCATTCAACTATGTAGTTTTTCTTTTAATCATTCATGTGTGTGTGCACATGTTTAATAGAACTTATGCACAGAGTAGTTTACAGAACAAATATGCATAACTCAATAGGTTCCCACAAAGCAAACATTTGTGTTACAAGTTCAGTTCAGTTCAGTTGCTCAGTCATGTCCGACTCTTTGCAACTCCATGAACTGCAACACGCCAGACCTCCCTGTCCATCACCATCTCCTGCAGTTTACCCAAACCCATGTCCATGGAGTTGGTGATGCCATCCAGCCATCTCATCCTCTGTCATCCCCTTCTGCTCCCACCTTCAATCTTTCCCAACATCAGAGTCTTTTAAAATAAGTCAGCTCTTCACATCAGGTGGCCAAACTATTGCAGTTTCAGCTTCAACATCAGCCCTTCAAATGAACACCTAGGCCTGATCTCCTTTAGGATGGACTGGTTGGATCTCCTTGCAGTCCAAGGGACTCTCAAGAGTCTTCTCCAAAACCACAGTTCAAAAGCATCAATTCTGCTCTCAGCTTTATTTATAGTCCAACTCTCACATCCATATATGACCCCTGGAAAAACCATAGCCTTGACTAGATGGACCTTTGTGGACCAAGTAATGTCTCTGCTTTGCTGTCTAGGTTGGTCATAACTTTCCTTCCAAGGAGTAAGAGTCTTAATTTCATGGCTGCAATCACCATCTGAAGTGATGCTGGAGCCCAGAAAAATAAAGTCAGCCACTGTTTCCACTGTTTCCCCCATCCATTTGCCATAAAGTGATGAGACCAGATGCCATGATCTTAGTTTTCTAAATGTTTAGTTTTAAGTCAACTTTTACAGTCTCTTTCACTTTAATCAATAGGCTCTTTAGTTCTTCTGCACTGTCTGCTATAAGGGTAGTGTCATCTGCATATCTGAGGTTATTGATATTTCTCCTGGCAATCTTGATACCAGCTTGTGCTTCCTCCAGCCCAGCGTTTCTCATGATGTACTCTGCATAGAAGTTAAATAAGCAGGGTGACAATATACAGCCTCAACGGACTCCTTTTCCTATTTGGAACCAGGCTGTTGTTTCACGTCCAGTTCTAACTTTTGCTTCCTGATCTGCATACAGGTTTCTCAAGAGGCAGGTCTGGTGGTCTGGTATTCCCATCTGTTTCAGAATTTTCCACATTTTATTGTGATCCACATAGTCCAAGGCTTTGGCATAGTCAATAAAGCAGAAATAGATAGTTTTCTGGAACTCTCTTACTTTTTTGATGCTGGAAATTTGATCTCTGGTTCTTCTGCCTTTTCTAAAACCAGCTTAAACATCTGGAAGTTCACAGTTCATGTATTGCTGAAGCCCTGCTTGGAGAATTTTGAGCATTATTTACTAGCGTGTGAGATGAGTGCAATTTTGCAGTAGTTTGTACATTCTTTGGGATTGCCTTTCTTTGGGATTGGAATGAAAACTGACCTTTTCCAGTCCTGTGGCCACTGCTGACTTTTCCAAATTTGCTGGCATATTGAGTGCAGCACTTTTACAGCATCATCTTTTAGGATTTGAAGTAGCTCAACCTGAATTCCATCATCTCCACCAGCTTTGTTCACAGTGATGCATCCTAAGGACCACTTGACTTCACATTCCAGGATGTTTGGCTCTAGGTGAGTGATCACATCATTATGATTATCTGGGTCATGAAGATCTTTTGGTACAGTTCTTCTGTGTATTCTTGCCACCTCTTCTTAATATCTTCTGCTTCTGTTAGGTCCATACCATTTCTGTCCTTTATTGAGCCCATCTTTGCATGAAATGTTCCCTTGGTATCTCTGATTTTCTTGAAGAGGTTGCTAGTCTTTCCCATTCTGATGTTTTCCTCTATTTCTTTGCATTGATTGCTGAGGAAGGCTTTCTCATCTCTCCTCGCTATTCTTTGGAACTCTGCATTCAAATTTGTATAACTTTCCTTTTCTCCTTTGCTTTTCACTCCTCTTCTTCTCACAGATATTTGTAAGGCTTCCTCAGACAGCCATTTTGCTTTTTTGCATTTCTTTTTCTTGAGGATGGTCTTGATTCCTGTCTATTACCACCACCAAACTTCACATCCCTTTGCAATCACTGTCCATCTTCTTCTCCAACAAAAGTAACCATGTTTACTTTTCTTATACCTTTATCTCCCAAACATGTATCCCTAAATACTATAGTTAATGGAATCATGTAATATATAATCTGGAACTTTTGTGGCAGGCTTATTTTACTCTCAACATGATGACTGAGAGCCATTCATTTTGTTGAGTTAAGCGCAGTTCATTCATATGTAATTTTCTTCTCTAACATTCTATTAATAAAAACAACACAACATATTAACCCATTCTACTGCTTAGGGGTTTCTTGGATGTTTTGTGATTTTAGCTTACAAATAATATCATTATAAAATTTTTTATTATTCTCCTTCAGGCACAAGCAATTTGCTGGATACATACCGAGGAATAGAATTGCTGGGTTGTAAACAACACACATGTTCAGCTTTTGTAGATACTGCCAAACAATTTGGCAAAATATTCATTCCAATTTATATAATCTTACCAGCAATGTAGGAAATTCCTTTGTTTCCAGATCCTTGTCAGCATATGTTGCTGTCATCCTTTTCACTTTTATTAATTCTGGGTGTAAGGAAATGGCAACCTACTCCAATATTCTTGCCTGGAGAATCCTGTGGACAGTGGAGCCTGGAGGGCTGCTGTCAATGGGGTCACACAGAGTCAGATACAACTGAAGTGACTTAGCATGCATGAATGCATTGGAGAAGGAAGTGGCAACCCACTCCAGTATTCTTGCTTGGAGAATCCCAGGGACAGAGGAGCCTGCTGGGCTGCCGTCTATGGGGTCGCACAGAGTTGGACACGACTGAAGTGACTTAGCTGCAGCAGTGGCAGCAACGGTATTTCATGGAACTTCAAATATGCATTTTCGTGGGTGGTGACTGATGAAATTGAGCAGCTATCCATATGTTTATTGACTGGATACCCACTGTTATAAAGTGACTGAGTCTATTGTCAGTTGTCTGTCTTCTGGTTGTCTGTCTTCTTCTGGACAGAGGTCATTTGTCAGTTATATGAGGCATGCCGTTTAACTCTTTGTCTTTTTTTCCGAATACAAAATCTTAATCTTGATATGGCAAAGCTAACAATCTTTTCCATTCCATTTATTGATATTTTAATGTTTCCTTTAAGAACATACTGATGTGTTCTTCTTATGTGGTTAAAAAATTCCACCTGGAATTGATTTTAGTGCTTATTGTTTGACAGTCATTGATTTTCAAAATTTCCTACTTACAAATGTCTAATTATTCCAGAAGCATTTATTTAAAAGTCCTCCCTATTAAACTACTACACAGTGTCACCTTTATAAAAAATAGTTAATACACTTTTGACTTTATTTCTGTTCACTATTAAATTGGTCTATTTGTCAGTCTTTCATCAATGCAATGCTATTTTCACTCCTATAATTTTATTGTATTTTAATATCCAGCAGAACAAATTTTCACACAGTGCTATTCTTTTAAATAGTGTCTATATGTCGATCCTACTCTCCCAATTGACATACATATACTGTACGTGTGAGTGTACTAAGTCGCTTCAGTCACGTCCAACTCTTTGCAACCCCATGGACTGTAGCCTGCCAGACTCCCGTGTCCATGGGATTCTGCAGGCAAGGATACTGGAGTGGGTTGCCATGCCCTCCTCCAGGACTCCTGTGTGTAAAATAGATAGCTAGTGGGAAACTGCTGTGTAGCCCAGGGAGCTCAGCTCAGTGCTCTGTGATGACCTAGATGGGTGGGATGTGGGGTGGGCGGGAGGCTTAAGAGAGAGGAGTATATCAATACATACAGCTGATTCACTTTGTTGTACAGCAGAAACTAACACAACGGAGTAAAACAACTATCCTCCAATAATAAGATAAAAAAAAAAGATATGTAACCACAACTCAAGAAATAAAACAGTTAGCAGTGACGCAGAAGGTTCCTTAATCCTCTCTCCCAGTTACTAATCCCCCAACAATCTCAACTTCCTTTCACCACCGGTTAGTTTTGCCTGGCTTTGAACTTTACATAAATCACACAGCATGCACCCTTCTCTCACACCCGCACACAAACAGCAAACAAACAAACAAACAAAAAAAAAAACAAAAAAACCCCAATGTCTCAGCTTTTTTGGCCCCACAATTTTTCATATAATTTTTAGAATTAGTTCTGTCATTTTTTCTTTTTTTACAAAATTCCTTTTGGGAATTTGGATTGTAATAAATATATTTGGAGGAGAATCGATATCTTTAAATGTGACTTCTAATGCCCAAGCCTGGACCACCTCTATTTTCTTCCATTTCTTTCAGTATTTCATACTGTTTTGCACAGAGGTCTGTTACATATTTCTTCAGATTTACTGATAGTTATTTCATAAATTTGATACCATATTAAATGTTCTCTTTAAAACATTTTTATTTTCTATTAGTTTCTGATACTTAAAAATGCAATTAATTTTTTATATCAACCTCACATTCAACAATCATTTAAACTGTTAGAAACTTAGTTTCTCTAAAATATAGATCCTTTACATATACAGTATATACACAGTCATATTGTCTTCAAGTATAGTTTCATTCCTTTCTTTCTAATATTTATGACTTTTAATATCTTTTCTTTCATTGCCTTGATGATTAGGACTGCCAATATAATGTTGGAAAAAACTGACTACAATGACCATCCTTGTTTCACTCCCAATCTAAAAGGGAGTAATTTTAGAGTTCCACCATTTAATATAACGCTTGTCAACTTTATCAAACTCAGGCAATTTAAACTTGATGCTGAATGACTGGGCTTTGGCTTAGAGAACTAGAGTTTTGCTGTTGTCTAATTGCTAAGCCATGTCCAACTCTTCTGTGACCCGATGGACTGTAGCCCACCAGGCTTCTTTGTGGATGGGATTTCCCAGACAAGAATACTGGAGTGGGTTGCCATTTTCTGCAGGGGATCTTCCTGATCCAGGGATTGAACCCATGTCTCCTGCTTGGGAGACGGATTCTTTACCACTGAGCCACCTGGGAAGATCCTGCCTCCTATCAGAGTTGAATTAGAATGCAAAGGTGATAGCAGTACTGTTTGCAGGGAAGAAGATAAAAAGGATTTTGCCTTGCTTCTCTGGCCATCTTCGTGGCACTCTAAATCCATGGGAACGCTTCAAGCAAGCAAGAGTGGTGTCAGGAGAGTTCTCACAGTGAGAAGCCATGGGATAAATCTCTCTTTCCCCACTGGAACTCCCTAGGTTCAGGGTGGAAAGAGATGCAGTAAGAGATTCTCTTTGAACGGGGTGAGACAGTGGTTGAGAATTGGGTCAGTGTTCTTTCTCAGACGATGATGGGAGCCTGGGGCTGGAGGACCTGAAGGGCTGTCAAAGAATTAAACCACTGAATGCCTATGTCCTCAGGATACTTCTGAGGTATAAGGTCACAGGACCAGCAAGAGATAAAGGGGCCGAGTGGCTTGAAAGCCATCATCCTAGCAGCCTGCAGAAAGATAAAGTGTTACACTAGGAATGGAAGACAGTGGAACGGGACATCACCACTGGTAACCAGAGGAGAACAGGAAATCCACATGTCCTGCTTCCTTTCTGACGATGTTACACAAATTTCCCCTGCGAACATAGAGGCCATGCTGGGGTGAGATGGAAGAGAGGGTTGCAAAGCATTTAAGTACCATTAGCTGTAAACTCGTCTAGAAAAAAGCAAAAAACAATATTTAAGGAGGACCATTTGAAGGAAAATAAACTTCATGTATTTTCCCAGATAATGTGCACAAGTTTACAAGGTATCTGTTCAATTCTTTTTTCTGCTTTATACTTCTGTGTGATGTCATCTACCCTTCTTGAAAGATGCTATAATAAAAGTTCTAAGAAATTCATTATTGTTTGTGTTGAGAGGAGATTTTGTTATGAACATCATTTTTTTTGTTATTACATTTCCCAGTGTTCTCTTTATGAGAACCCTCAGGAAAGATTTCTGTGTGGTCTTAAAACAAAGAACTTTTGAAAATTTTCTCCCCTCTCCCATTTCGTTGCTGACATTTTGAATTCTGTAACTGAGCAGATTTTCTTTTATGTGTTTGCCACTGGAAAACTTAGAGACAATTTTCTGACCCATTGCTAGCAAAGCATTAAAATTTTATAGTATCCATTTTAAAAAGCTTTTTATTATGAAAACTATATTCAAACATAGACAAAAGTAGAGAGAATAATTTCATGGATATCCATTTACCAAGCACCCACATCATCACGCACAACCATGACGCCAACACCAGCTTGTTTCACCTACCTCCCACTTACCTCTACCCTGCTGGACTATTTTAAAGAAATTCCCCGACCTTATGACATTTCATCCACATTTATTCCACTCTGTATCTCTCAAGAATAAAGATTCGGGACTTCCCTGGTAGTTCCACAGGCTAAGATGACACACTCCCAATGTGGGTCCCAGGTTTGATCCCTAGTCAGGGAACCGGACTCTACATGCCACGTCTAAAAGTTTGCCTGTTGCAAGTAAAGATTCCTATGCCCTAGGGAAGATCAACATGCATTGGAGAAGGAAATGGCAACCCACTCCAGTGTTCCTGCCTGGAGAATCCCAGGGACAGAGGAGCCTAGTGGGCTGCTGTCTATGGGGTCACACAGAGTCGGACACGACTGAAGTGACTTAGCAGCAGCAGCAGCAGCAGGGAAGATCAAAATCCTGCCTGTGGCAAATAAGACTCAGCACAGCCATATATATATATATATGTATGTATGTATGTATGTATATAAGAGTCAACCAGGGAAATTCTGTTTGCACTGGAGACATAAATTTATAAGACAAGGTGGCTCTCATTCTGAAATAAAAAGCAACTATATACTGTGCAAAACTATTTTAAAATTATATCTATGTTTGCAAAGACATTAAAAAAAATCCACAAAGTGGTTAAATGGCATTAAAATCTAAAATAGTCCCTTTAGAAGCCTAGAGATCCAAAGTTACTTTGATTTTTAGCAGAGCAGTGAGAGGCAGAAAAAATAACACCATAGATAAGATGAAAAGACAGCAACTGATGACTCAACTAAATTGTTAAAGGCTGAATGTAATCTTGCTTAATGCTATATACTGCCTAGCAGCCCAAACACCACTATTTATTAAAGAAATGCAAATCAGAACTACCATGAGGTATTAGCTCACACTGGTCAGAATGACCACCATCAAAAACTCTACAAACAATAAATGCTGAAGAGGGTGTGGAGTAAAAGAAACCCTCTCACACTGTTGGTGGGAATCTAAACTAGTACAGCCACTATTCAGAACAGTAGGGAGGTTCCTTAAAAAGCTAGAAATACAACTACCATATGATCCAGCAATCCTACCCCTGGCAAATATTCAGAGAAAATCATAATTCAAAAAGAAACATGCACCCCAATGTACAGAGTACTATTTACAATAGCAAAGACATGGAGGCTACGGAAACATCCACTGAGAGGAATGGATGAAGATGATGTGGTAGACATATACAATGGAATATTTCTCAGCCATAAAACGAGAGAAATAATGCCATTTGCAGCAACACGAATTCAATTAGAGATTAACATACAAGGTGAAATGAGTCAGAGAAAGAAAGACAAATATGATATGCTATCACTTATCAGCATAGTTCAGTCGCTGAGTCATGTCCAACTCTTTGGAACCCCATGGGCTGCAGGATGCCAGGCCTCCCTGTCCATCACCAAACTCCCAGAGTTTACCCAAACTCATGTCCATTGAGTCAGTGATGCCATCCAACCATCTCATCCTCTGCCATCCCTTTCTCCTCCTGCCTTCAGTGTTTCCTAGCATCAGGGTCCTTTCCAATGAGTCAGTTCTTTGCATCAAGTGGCCTAAGTATTGAAGGTTCAGCTTTAGCAGCAGTCCTTCCAATGAATATTCAGGATTGATTTCCTTTAGGATGGAATGGTTGGATCTCCTTGCAGTCCAAGGGACTCTCAAGAGTCTCCTCCAGCACCACAGCTCAAAAGCATCAATTCTTCAGCGCTCAGCTTTCTTTACAGTCCAACTCTCACATCCATACATAACCACTGAAAAAACCATAGCTTTGACTAGATGGATTCCTATGGGCAAAAAAAATGTCTTTGCTTTTTAATATGCTGCCTAGGTTGGTCTTTTCTTCCAAGGAGTAAGCATCTTTTAATTTCATGACTGTAGATACCATCTGCCATGATTCTGGAGCCCAAAAAACAAAGCCTGCCACTGTTTCCACTGTTTCCCCATCTATTTGCCATGAAGTGATGGGACCGGATGCCATGATCTTAGTTTTCTGAATACTGAGCTTTAAGTCAACTTTTTCACTCTCCTCTTTCACGTTCATTACGAGGCTCTTTAGTTCTTTGTTTTCTGCCATAAGGGTGGTGTCATCTGCATATCTGAGGTTATTGGTATTTCTCCCAGAAATCTTGATTCCAGCTTGTGCTTTATCCAGTTGAGCATTTCTCATGATATACTCTTATAAGCTAAATAAGTAGGGTGATAATATACAGCCTTGACGTACTCCTTTCCTGATTTGGAACCAGTCTGTTGTTCCATGTCCAGTTCTAACTGTTGCTCCTGACCTGCATACAGATTTCTCAGGAGGCAGGTCAGGTGGTCTGGGATTCCCATCTCTTGAAGAATTTTCCACAGTTTGTGGTGATCCACACAGTCAAAGTCTTTGGCATAGTCAATAAAACAGAAGTAGATATTTTTTTCTGGAACTCTCTTGCTTTTTCAATGATCCAATGGATGTTGGCAATTTGATCTCTGGTTAACATTTAGCCNATATATATATATATGTATGTATGTATGTATGTATATAAGAGTCAACCAGGGAAATTCTGTTTGCACTGGAGACATAAATTTATAAGACAAGGTGGCTCTCATTCTGAAATAAAAAGCAACTATATACTGTGCAAAACTATTTTAAAATTATATCTATGTTTGCAAAGACATTAAAAAAAATCCACAAAGTGGTTAAATGGCATTAAAATCTAAAATAGTCCCTTTAGAAGCCTAGAGATCCAAAGTTACTTTGATTTTTAGCAGAGCAGTGAGAGGCAGAAAAAATAACACCATAGATAAGATGAAAAGACAGCAACTGATGACTCAACTAAATTGTTAAAGGCTGAATGTAATCTTGCTTAATGCTATATACTGCCTAGCAGCCCAAACACCACTATTTATTAAAGAAATGCAAATCAGAACTACCATGAGGTATTAGCTCACACTGGTCAGAATGACCACCATCAAAAACTCTACAAACAATAAATGCTGAAGAGGGTGTGGAGTAAAAGAAACCCTCTCACACTGTTGGTGGGAATCTAAACTAGTACAGCCACTATTCAGAACAGTAGGGAGGTTCCTTAAAAAGCTAGAAATACAACTACCATATGATCCAGCAATCCTACCCCTGGCAAATATTCAGAGAAAATCATAATTCAAAAAGAAACATGCACCCCAATGTACAGAGTACTATTTACAATAGCAAAGACATGGAGGCTACGGAAACATCCACTGAGAGGAATGGATGAAGATGATGTGGTAGACATATACAATGGAATATTTCTCAGCCATAAAACGAGAGAAATAATGCCATTTGCAGCAACACGAATTCAATTAGAGATTAACATACAAGGTGAAATGAGTCAGAGAAAGAAAGACAAATATGATATGCTATCACTTATCAGCATAGTTCAGTCGCTGAGTCATGTCCAACTCTTTGGAACCCCATGGGCTGCAGGATGCCAGGCCTCCCTGTCCATCACCAAACTCCCAGAGTTTACCCAAACTCATGTCCATTGAGTCAGTGATGCCATCCAACCATCTCATCCTCTGCCATCCCTTTCTCCTCCTGCCTTCAGTGTTTCCTAGCATCAGGGTCCTTTCCAATGAGTCAGTTCTTTGCATCAAGTGGCCTAAGTATTGAAGGTTCAGCTTTAGCAGCAGTCCTTCCAATGAATATTCAGGATTGATTTCCTTTAGGATGGAATGGTTGGATCTCCTTGCAGTCCAAGGGACTCTCAAGAGTCTCCTCCAGCACCACAGCTCAAAAGCATCAATTCTTCAGCGCTCAGCTTTCTTTACAGTCCAACTCTCACATCCATACATAACCACTGAAAAAACCATAGCTTTGACTAGATGGATTCCTATGGGCAAAAAAAATGTCTTTGCTTTTTAATATGCTGCCTAGGTTGGTCTTTTCTTCCAAGGAGTAAGCATCTTTTAATTTCATGACTGTAGATACCATCTGCCATGATTCTGGAGCCCAAAAAACAAAGCCTGCCACTGTTTCCACTGTTTCCCCATCTATTTGCCATGAAGTGATGGGACCGGATGCCATGATCTTAGTTTTCTGAATACTGAGCTTTAAGTCAACTTTTTCACTCTCCTCTTTCACGTTCATTACGAGGCTCTTTAGTTCTTTGTTTTCTGCCATAAGGGTGGTGTCATCTGCATATCTGAGGTTATTGGTATTTCTCCCAGAAATCTTGATTCCAGCTTGTGCTTTATCCAGTTGAGCATTTCTCATGATATACTCTTATAAGCTAAATAAGTAGGGTGATAATATACAGCCTTGACGTACTCCTTTCCTGATTTGGAACCAGTCTGTTGTTCCATGTCCAGTTCTAACTGTTGCTCCTGACCTGCATACAGATTTCTCAGGAGGCAGGTCAGGTGGTCTGGGATTCCCATCTCTTGAAGAATTTTCCACAGTTTGTGGTGATCCACACAGTCAAAGTCTTTGGCATAGTCAATAAAACAGAAGTAGATATTTTTTTCTGGAACTCTCTTGCTTTTTCAATGATCCAATGGATGTTGGCAATTTGATCTCTGGTTAACATTTAGCCTTTTTAAAATCCAGCTTGAACATCTGGGAGTTCACAGTTCATTGTAGAAGCTTGGCTTGGAGAAGTTTGAGCATTATTAGTTTGCTAGCATGTGAGATGAGTGCCATTGTGTCATCATTTGAACATTCTTTGGCATTGCCTTTCTTTGGGATTGGATTAAAAACTGAACTTAAAAAAAAAAAAAAAAAAACTGAACTTTTCCAGTCCTGTGGGCACTGCTGAGTTTTCCAAATTTGCTGGCATACTGAATGCAGCACTTTCACAGCATCATCTTTTAGGATTTGAAATAGCTGAACTCGAATTCCATCGCCTCCACTAGCTTTGTTTGTAGTGATGCTTCCTAAGGCCCACTTGACTTCTCATTCCAGGATGTCTTGGCTCTAGGTGAGTGATCAAACCATCGTCATTATCTGGGTCATGAAGATATTTTTTGTATAGCTCTTCTGTGTTCTTGCCACCTCTTCTTAATAGCTTTTGTTTCCATTAGGTCCATACAATTTCTGTCCTTTATTGTACTCATCTTTGCATGAAACATTCCCTTAGTATCTCTAATTTTCTTGAAGAGATATCTAGTCTTCCCATTCTGTTGTTTCCCTCTATTTCTTTGTATCAATCACTGAGGAAGGCTTTCTTATCTCTTCTTGCTATTCTTCGGAATTCTGCATCCAAATGGGTATATCTTTCCTTTTCTCCTTTGCCTGTCACTTCTCTTCTTGTCACAACTGTTTGTAAGGCCTCCTCAGTTCAGTTCAGTTGTCACTCAGTCATGTTCTACTTTTTGCAACCCCATGGACTTTAGCATGCCAGGCCTCCCAGTCCATCACCAGCAGACAGAGTTTACTCGAATTCATGTCCACATGCCATTGCAGGAGATGCTCATTCAATCCCTGGGCTGGGAAAATCCCTTGGAGGAGCGCATGGCTACCCACTCCAGTATTCTTGTCTGGAGGACCCTGTGGACAGAGGAGACTGCAGGGCTACAGGCCATGGGGTCGCAAAGAGTTGGACATGAGTGAATCAACATAGCACAGCGCAGGGTATACCTGTAAAACACTTCCTAAAGCCTCACTATTTGAGGTGAAGTTGCTCAGTTGTGTCTGACTCTGTGACCCCGTGGACTGTAAGCTACTAGGCTTCTTCGTCCATGAGATTCTCCAGGCAAGAATACTGGAGTGGATTGCCATTTCCTTTTCCAGGGATCTTCCCGACCCAGGGATTGAACCCGGGTCTCCTGCATTGGAGAAGAGCTTGCCTGCAATGCGGGAGACCCAAGTTCGATCCCTGGTCAGGAAGATCCCCTGGAGAAGGAAACAGCAAACCACTCCAGTATTCTTGCCTGGAAAAATCCCATGGACGGAGGAGCCTGCGGGGCTACAGTCTGTGGGGTGGCAAAGAGTTGGACACAACTGAGTGACTTCACTTTTTAGCCTCAGAGGAAAGAACCAGTAAAGCGATTTCAGCTGTGAAAAATTTTAACTTGTTTATTAGGATACCCAAGGCTTTGAGTAGAAAAACACAAAACAAAACAACATTCAGGTAAATCTGTGGTTCTAAATGTTAGCACATAAGGCTGCTTTGTTTAGCTTGTTTGTGCCTTTGAGCTTAAGAGACTATATATATGGTAGTATCTGGCATAGACGGGCAACCCTTTTCTAGCTGGCTGGCATTTAGATGAAGCCACAACCTCTAGCCTGGTAAGATTAGCAGAGGAGAAAGGAGGAGGATTAAATAGCTATCTGTTTACAGTGATTTCTGTTATTGATAAAGACTCAGAATAATTTATTTGACCCTGTGGTCTTAAATCTTGAATAAGTTTATACTTGTTGGCCATCCAGCTCACCCAGGCTCTGCGGCGCCTTCAGATCAGCAGCACTGATAGTGCTTATGTGAAATCCTCCAATTCTGTGGGCCAATAACCTTTCAAAAGCACTTCTGAAGCCTCCTATCCTCCAGGACCTTTTGGTTTTCATTTCTGCTTACTTAGAATAAAAATGTCACAAGGTGGGAGAATAAGAATTAAAGGGATGTACACCTGTCTAGAGGCTGGGAGGTAACATAAACATGAAAAAAACCCACATGTTTTTTGGACTTTAGAGTTTAATGTGTTGAAAGTAGCATTTTTAAAAATACCAGTTATATTATTAATATAATATAATCACTCAAATCTTATATATAGGTATGTATGTAATATATAGATAGGTGACATCATATGTAAAGTGTGTGAATTTTATGTGTGATATAAAATAGTGAATTGCGTTTAATAATCCCTTCAGAGATGCTTTTTGAAAAGCTGCTCTGGTTCAGTTTGCTTTATTTATATCACCTGTGCAGACATTCCCATTAAGGAGGCAGCATATTAAAGTGGCTCCTAAGACATGTTCTCAAGTCAGATTTTCAAAGTCAGAGTCTCCCATCACACCTTTGGGCTTCTCTTGTGGTTCAGCTGGTAAAGACTCTGCCTGCAGTCCAGGAGACCTGGGTTTGATCTCCGGGTTAGGAAGATGCCCTGGAGAAGGGAATGCCTACCCAGTCCAATAGTCTAGTATTTTGGCCTGGGGAATTCCATGGACTGTATAGTTCATGGGGCCAAAAGAGTCGGACACGTTAACCATGTGATCTTGGGCAGGTGTTACCTCTTTCATATAGGAGTTTCCATATCCTAGAATAAGAATTATAATAAGTATACACCCTTGGTTTTAACCACAGACTTCTCTGGCAGCCAGCTAGTTTGATTGTCTTGAGGTAAAATGTGACTGGGAAGAGACCTTAGAAAGACCTAGTGCTTGTCAAACTGGGATGATCTTTCGAGTCAGCTAGGATGCTTTTTGAAAAAATACAATCTTCTCCACCTCTGGAAACTCTGATACTGTACCTAAGGGCATAAATCAAGAATCTATTATTTAAAATATATCCCATAACAATTACATAAATGAGCTAGATTTGACAATTATCCATTGAAGAATTAAATCCTCTCTGTAACATCTTTGCCAAATTATTTTCTGTACTTGAAAAGAACTTTCTGTCTCTAAGCAATGATCTATTTTCGACCTCGCTGTTGAAATGATTTTCCTTATATTGGATGAAATTTACCACTATATTGCTTCCACCTACAGATCTCAGATATCATTTATGGCCAAAAAAAGAGAAGTCTAATTCTTGCTCTGCATGATCATTCTTTAAACATTTGGAGAGGATTTGGATGTCTTCCTTCAGTCAGTTTAGTTACTCAGTTGTGTCCAGCTCTTTGCAGCTCCATGGACTGCAGCACACCAGGCTTCTCTGTCCATCACCAACTCCCAGAGTTTACTCAAACTCATGTTCATTGAGTCGGTGGTGCCATCCAACCATCTCATTCTCTGTCGTCATATTCTCCTCCTTCCTTCAATCTTTCCAAGCATCAGGGTCTTTTCAAATGAGTCAGTTTTTCACATCATGTGGTTAAAGTATTGGAGTTTCAGCTTCAGCAACAGTCCTTCCAATGAATATTCAGGACTGATTTTTTTTTTTAGGATTGACAGGTTGGATCTCCTGAGTCCAAGGGACTCTCAAGAGTCTTCTCCAACACCATAGTTTAAAAGCATCATTTCTTTGGCACTCAGCTTGCTTTATAGTCCAACTCTCATATCCATACATCACTAGACAGACTTCGACTGGAAAAGGGAATAAAAAGCCATTTCCGTATTCTTGCCTTGAGAACCCCATGAACAGTATGAACAGTATGTCTTCCTTAGTCTCTTCCAAAACAATCTAAATTCAAGCACATTTTTGTTTCTCGTGGTTCTTTAACTTTTTTCCACTTGGTGGTTTTCCTTTGGACATATTCCATCTATCTGCCTATTTTCAGGAATGTTTCTCTAAACAAACTAGTGGTTATCAGTGGAGAGAGGAGAGGGTAAAGGGGTACTAAGAGGTAGAAACTACTAGGTATAAAATAAGCTAAAATGGAGTATAACCTTTAAAAAATTGTGAATAACTATATTGTGTATATCCTCATACTCTATATAATATTGTACAGCAACTATATTTCAATATCAAAATAAAAAGAATATATCCCTAGGTAAATGAAGAGAGTCGTATCTTAAATGCTATGGTTCTCTTAAGCTTCTAAAGTTATCTTTCATTACAAATAGCCCATTAATGCATAAATTCTTACTCTTAACTAAAATTATTCTGTTATTCCTCACTTGTGCTAATGTTAAATAGTGTCTTCTTCATCTATTTAATTTGATATTTTTAAAATTTGATTTCAGTGCTTTTTGTTCTCTTGTGTAAAATTCCTCTTATTGGATTTAACTTAGTGCAAATCTTAATGGTATTTTCAGATCTTGATCTTCTAGTGCATTTACTGTCCTTCCTAAATTTATGACATTCTTGAACTGATGAGCCTACTGTGTGGTGGTGGCAATTTAGTTGCTGAGTTGTATCCAACTCTTGTGACCCTACAGACTATAGGCCAGGCTCCCCTCTCCATGGGATTCTCCAGGCAAGAACACTGGAGTGGGTTGCCATTTTGTTTTCCAGGGGATCTGTCTTCCCTGATAAGGGATTGAACCTATGTCTTTTGCACTGCAAACGGCTTCTTTACCACTGAGCCACCAGGAAAGTCTCAAACCTACTCTACCCCTTTATCGAAATGTAAGGATATAAGGCTGAGAACAGCAAGCTGGGATTCTCATCTAGAAATCTCTATTCTATTTGACATCACTCCAAAGTTCAAAACTTGATGAATACAATGATCTGATGTTTCTAAATGGTCCCCGACACAGCTATACTAATCTAGCTTGCATATAAGAAAATAATGAGAAAACTTAGCAAAACTATGCTGAAGTACAGATACCCATTTACCATACTTTATCTTCCGGATTGTAAAAAGAAAGGAGTTATGATGCAAACTGTTCATCACTATACTTTCTTTTCCATATTATTCCAATTCACCTTTGTTTTTCTATTCCATTCCAGATTTTTAACAGCTGTCATTGGTGAAGGCTCAGGTTGTCTAATCCTTCCCCCCTTCCCCCAGTGTGTAAAATTGGGCTGAAATGTGCTCGTGTGCAGCCGCCAAGTGCTTCCCTTATTTGCCAAGATTTTTCAAAAATAACTGACAGTGTGGCCATGATCTCACTTTTAAGCACTCCATGACAACTCCTTTTCCAAGTCTTTCTAGGTGGTTTTGAATTTCTTTTGTGGCAGTGAACACAGGAAAAGAAATGAAGGTAACAAGTTGCCCCACTGGCCAGTATCTCAAGTTTGTTATACAAAGCTGTCAGTAAAATGAACTCTACCCTTCTTTTTTAAATCTAAAAAAATGATACAAATGACAAATGGGCCTATTTACAAAACAGAAATAGGATCACAGGTACAAAAAAAAAAACCCAACAACTTAAGGTTAACAAGAGGGAAAGATGGGAAGAGGGATAAATTGGGAGACTGAGATTGGCATGTATACACTATTATATATAAAATAGATAATTAATAAGGACCCACTGTGTAGCACGGCAGGTCAGTACTGTACTCTGTGATGACCTATGTGGGAGAAGAATCTGAAAAAGTATGGATATATGTACACGTATAACTGAATCACTTTGCGTTACAGCAGAAACACACACAACATTGTAAATCAATTGTGCTCCATTAAAAATTAGTTTTAAAAAAATCTTGGACCTTCCTGGTGGCACAGTGGATAAAAACTCTGCCTGCCAATGCAGGGGACACAGCTTTGAGCCCTGGTCTGGAAAGATTCCACATGTCAAGGAGCGATTAAGCCCATGTGCTATAACTACTGAAGCCTGCATGGTCTAGGGCTGGAAAGTTCACAGCTGAGGAGCCGTTGTGCTGCAACTACTGAAGCCTGCTTCCCTAGAGCCCGTGCTCCACAACGAGAGGAGCCCCTGCAATGAGAAGCCTGTGCACCGCAACTCAAGAGTAGCCCCCTTCTCTGCAGCTAGAGAAAGCCCACGCAGCAATGAAGACCCATTGCAACCTGAAATAAATAAATAAATAAAAAGAAAAGGACCTATCTTTAAAAAAAAAAAATCCCTTCTCCTCCAAGACTTGAGGATATTTCCTATACAACATGGCACACCAAGGAGGACCAGCACAAGAGAGATGCCTAAAGACCTGGTTCACTGGCGCCATGACCAGGCCTGCGATAGACAGGCCTGATTGAGGGCTCTTGCACTGTTTCAGAAAGTGTAGGCTCACTGAAATCTCCTTTATTTAGAATCTATTGTGATTTATTCCTGAACTCATCCTTTGTCCACAACACAAACTTCTCCTACTTTTTCTGATGTTCTAAGATAATAGAATTAACTGGGACATGCATTGCTGAAGCCCACAGTATTGTTCATTGTTTTCCTCCTCTCTGCATGAGTAAGAGCCCCACTGCCAAGGCAACTGTGAGGGTCTTAGAAACACAGACTCAATCAGATTAGCTCAGTCAATTGAATCTTATTCTTATCAATGCAGAGTGATCTGCTTATCTTATCTGTTTCCTTCAGTGGCACCCCTAAATTTACATGTTTATATTCTATTAACTAAATCTGATTCATTTTTCTGCTCAAATACAATAGATTGTCTTCTGATCAATATTACCCTGTCTTGGAAGACATCTTACTTGAAAGGGTCTCTTCTCTCAGATCAGAACTTCATTTCAATATTTATTCTTTCAGTTCTGCTACAAAGATCAATCCCCTTTATTGAAAAGATTATGATGAAAGTTAGTCATGTCCGACTCTTTGCAACCCCATGGACTATACATACAGTCCATGGAATTCTCTAGGCCAGAATACTGGAGTGGGTAGCCTTTCCCTTCTCCAGGGGTTCTTCCCAACCCAGGTATCAAACCCAGGTCTCCCACATTGCAGCAGATTCTTTACCAGCTGAGCCACAAGAGAAAGAGACACACAATTAGTATTGAGGTCCTACCAACAAACATCCATCCTTCAATCCTGTGGTTACTTGGGTTTAATTTTATTCCTTATTAATTTTATTTCTTGCTGTTTCCATGAAGAACATATTTCTCTACCTCTCTTTCTCCCTCCCTTCCTTCTCTAAAGAAGTTCATTTTGGAGCTCAGCCTTCCTTGTATAATTCTTATATGTTTGTGTCACTCTTTGTATTTAGTGATGATCTTATATTTCTATTTTAAAATAATATTTATTGTCAATTTCCAAGTTTAAAAGCTGTGTAAATCCCCGTGGAAAAATTTTTTAGACAGAAAAAAAACCAAAGGATGAAAAACCACACTCACAAAAATTACCCCATCTTATAGAGGTAAACACCAATATGTTTTACAATTTTCTGGTCATTTGTTATTATTCATTTTTCCTTTATATTTCCCCATATTTATTAAAAATCTAATTCATTAAAGACTTTGATGCAAGTACATCTTCCTTTAGATATCTGTGTCTCAATCTTCGTCAGGAATATTTTCAATTTTGGTTACAATTAAACATTCATTTTAATGTTTAATTAAACAGTCTGAGCCCTGGAGGAGGGCATGGCAACCCACTCCAGTATTCTTGCCTGGAATATTCCATGGAAAGAGGAGCCTACAGTCTATGGGGTCACAAAGAGTCAGGCACAACTGAAGCAACTTCCCACGCAAACACTTTGAGAGCCTTTGAGCCTTCAGTTCAGTTCAGTGGCTCAGTCATGTCTGACTGTGGCCTCCCTGTCTATCAAAAACTTCTGGGGTTCAACCAAACTCATGTGCATTGAGTCGGTGATGCCATCCAGGCATCTCATCCTCTGTCGTCCCCTTCTCCTCCTGCCCTCAATCCCTCCCAGCATCATGGTCTTTTCCAATGAGTCAACTCTTCACATGAGGTGGCCAAAGTATTAGAGTTTCATCTTCAGCATCAGTCCTTCCAATGAACACCCAGGACTGATCTCCTTTAGGATGGACTGGTTGGATCTCCTTGCAGTCCAAGGGACTCTCAAGAGTCTTCTCCATCACCACAGTTCAAAAGCATCAATTCTTCGGTGCTCAGCTTTCTTCACAGTCCAACTCTCACATCCACATATGACCACAGGAAAAACCATAGCCTTGACTAGACGGACCTTTGTTGGCAAAGTAATGTCTCTGCTTTTTAATACGCCATCTAGGTTGGTCATAACTTTTCTTCCAAGGAGGAAGCGTCTTTTAATTTCATGGCTGCAGTCACCATCTGCAGTGATTTTGGAGCCCCCCAAAATAAAGTCTGACACTATTTCCACTGTTTCCCCATCTATTTCCCATGAAGGGATGGGACCAGATACCATGATCTTCGTTTTCTGAATGTTGAGCTTTAAGACAACTTTTTCACTCTCCACTTTCACTTTCATCAAGAGGCTTTTTAGTTCCTCTTCACTTTCTGCCATAAGGGTGGTGTCATTTGCATATCTGAGGTTATTGATATTTCTCCTGGCAATCTTGATACCAGCTTGTGCTTCCTCCAGCCCAGTGTTTCTCATGATGTACTCTGCAGAGAAGTTGAATAAGTAGGGTGACAATATACACCCTTGATGTACTCCTTTTCCTATTTGGAACCAGTCTGTTGTTCCATGTCCAGTTCTAACTGTTACTTCCTTACCTGCATACAGGTTTCTCAAGAGGCAGGTCAGGTGATCTGGTATTTCCATCTCTTTCAGAATTTTCCACAGTTTATTGTGATCCATACAGTCAAAAGCTTTGGCTTAGACAATAAAACAGAAATTGATGTTTTTCTGGAACTCTCTTGCTTTTTTGATGATCAACCAGATGTTGGCAATTTGATCTCTGATTCCTTGCCTTTTCTAAAACTAGCTTGAACATCTGGAAGTTCACAGTTCATGTATTGCTGAAGCCTGGCTTGCAGAATTTTGAGCATTACTTTACTAGCATGTGAGATGAGTGCAATAGTGTGGTATTTGAGCTTCTTTGGCATTGCCTTTCTTTGGGATTGGAATGAAAACTGACCTTTTCCAGTCCTGTGGCCACTGCTGATTTTTCCAAATCTGCTGGCATACTGAATGTAGCCCTTCCACAGCATCATCTTCCAGGATTTGAAATTCTAAGGCTCACTTGACTTCACATTCCAGCATGTCTGGCTCTAGGTGAATGATCACTCCATTGTGATTATCTGGGTTGTGAAGATCTTTTTCGTATAATTCTGTGTATTCTTGACACCTCTTAATATCTTCTGCTTCTGTTAGGTCCATACCATTTCTGTCCTTTATCAAGCCCATCTTTGCATGAAATGTTCCCTTGGTATCTCTAATTTTCTTGAAGAGATCTCTAGTTTTTCCCATTCCGATGTTTTCCTCTATTTCTTTGCACTGATCCCTGAGGAAGGCTTTCTTATTTCTCCTTACTGTTCTTTGGAACTCTGCATTCAAATGGGAATATCTTTCCTTTTCAGTGGTTGAAAGTGAAAGTGAAGTTACTCTGTCCAACTCTTTGCAACCCCATGGACACCAGTCTCCTCAGTCCATGGGATTTTCCAGACAAGAGTACTGGAGTGGGTTGCCATTTCCTTCTCAGGGGAATCTTCCCAACCCAGGGATCGAAGCCAAGTCTTCCACGTTGTAGACAGATGCTTTATCATCTGAGCCACCAGGGAAGTCCCTTGTGGCTCAGCTGGTAAAGAATCCACCTGCAATGCAGGAGACCTGGGTTCGATCCCTGGGTTGGGAAGATCCCCTGGAGAAGGGAAAGGCTATGCACTCCAGTATTCTGGCCTGGAGAATTCCATGGACTCTATAGTCCATGGGGTTGCAAAGAGTCAGACACGACTGAGTGACTTTCAGTGATTAGGTCTCTGCAGTTCCACTGCAGGCAGTGCAGGTTCGATCCCTGGTCAGGGAACTAAGATCCCACAAACCACTCGTGTGGGCAAAACAAACAAACAAAAATCCCAAAACAAAAGAAAATTGCAAAACCCCCAGTTTCTCCCTGTTGACCACAATTAGGCCCAGAGTATTCCCAGGTCCCTAGGCACTTGATTAAGTCCTATTGTCACAAGCCCTTTTTCTGTGGTTTTTCTTAGTTTTCATCTTTCACTCATTTTATGCCTACTCTGAAATCTTCATTTCTTGTTTGACAAGTAAGTAGCAAAATAATGCAGTCTTTGAGTTCTTGGGGAAAACTGTATTTCTCTCTAAAGAAACCTCATCTTTTTATTGGCTGCAGAAAAAAATGAGAACTCCATTCTCATAAGCATTTATCAACAGTACCAGTTTCCTGACATTTTACTGCCATGGGAATTGTATTCATTAGTTTTTGATCAATATTCTTTCATGTATATTTATATGCTCACACTCTAGCATAAAACTATTATTATTTAAAGTCTAGTTTTGTATTTAAATATATTTGCCTTTGAAAGGAGGAAAATAGACTATAGATTTTTAGCAGGAAATGTATACCATGCACTATGACATAAACAAAAGAAAACACTGGGAATGTTTTAATTTCCATAATAATAATGCAAATTAGATTAAAAGGAAGAATGGAATTAGGAAATTTTCTTAAAGAACACTCTGATTTTATTATAATTGCTCAACATGAAAATAACTTTGCATAGTTATATTTTAACCTTGGAATTATATATGTAAATTATATCTCATGAGATCATCCACAGCACTGTTGAAAATGCTTGTATATTGTAAGGCTCCAATACTGTGGTCACCTGATGCAAAGAGCCAACTCATTGGAAAAGACCCTAATGCTGGAGTAGATTGAGGACAGGAGCAAAGAGCGGGTGACAAAAGATGAGATGGTTGGATGGCATCATTTGACTCAACGGACATGAGTTTGAGCAAACTCCAGGAGATAGTGAAGGACAGGGAAGCCTGGTGTGCTGTAGTCCATAGGGTCACAAAGAATTGGACATGACTCCATGACCGAACAACAGCCACAACCAAGACATGCTACCTTTTATTAGATGAAGCTTCAGGTAAGTGCCTTTTAATCATTTATACAACAATTATTTACCAATGACTTGATGGATAAGCAAAAGATCCTGAACACTCGACCCAGCACTTCAGGCTCCTCTGTCCTCCACTATCTCCTGGAGTTTGTTTACACTCATGTCTGTTGAGTTGGTAATGCTGTCTAACCATCTCATCCTCTGCCACCCCCTTTTCCTTTAGCCTTCAATCTTTTGCAGCATCAGGGTCTTTAACCAATGAGTCAGCTCTTTACAACATGCCTTGGGATTCCTTTATTTTTGTGCCCAATCTCAGGACTACATCATTTAGAATAATGAAAATTTTTGCTCCCTGAAAATGAAATGAGAGCAACTTCTCTAGCTGTATTATTTTCATGTAATTTCATTTTAGTATGAAGACACTTGTATTTAGTTTATCCTAAGTTATGTCTTATGATGAAAGTAAATGGAAATACACATTGTTTTTACCACAACATACATGAAATAATTTCATTGGAAGAAATATTTTCAAGGCTAATACATTAAAAAAATATAAAACTAATAGTCTAAGAAATTCTTGTAAAACAGAATAGTCAGTGGAAGCATGAACAGCTTTGAGGGTAATGGAACCCTCATTTCAGTGAAAACCAAATATTTTCACAGAAGATGAATGGCAACTTCACCCCTGGAGTCCAACCTGCCTGGCTTTCTTTCTCTTCCCCTTATTTTAGGACCTGTTGTGCTCAGAATGTTCTTAATCCTCTTTTGGTCTCAATTCCCTTTATGTCAAATTAAAAGGCTAACATCTGTGGGGAGGATTAAATGTGACTATATATTTAAAGAGTGGGGTATGTGTAAGTCACTCAGCTGTGTCCAACTCTTTTCAACCCCATGGGGATTCTCCAGGCCAGAATCCTGGAGTGGGTAGCCTTTCCCTTCTCCAGGTTATCTTCCCAACTCAGAGCTCAAACCCAGGTCTCCCATATTGCAGGCAGATTCTTTACCAGCTGAGCCTCCAAGGAAGCCCCATCCACCCACCCTGGTATAGTAACTGGCATCTGGTAATCACTCAGGATCCCTGGAGTGGAAAATGGCAACCCACTCCAGTATTCTTGCCTGGAAAATTCCCATGTACAGAGGAGGCTCCCAGGCTACAGTTCATTGGGTTGCAAAGAGTCAGACACAACTGAAGGACTGAGCACCATCTCTCAAGATATGCTGGCCTTTACTACTGAGCAGGTCTTCAAATTTTGGGTCATGAGCCCCAGTGGTTCACAGGGGTTCTGGGAGAGTCACACAGACAGGAGTGGGTATGAATGGTGTAATGAATGGTTGTAAGAAAAGCTGAGATTAGTTCACTGGTATATTGATCAACCTCATTTTGTCCATCATTTCACCTCGGTGTCTCATTCTACTTATTCTCTCTACCTTCTTGGTCCACTCATCCTGCTTCCTCTAAAGCCAAACACATACATCACAATCTGGTCAGTACTCAACTTGATTTAAAATCAATGAAGCAATAAAAAAGAAGCGATGTTGCCATCAATCTTTGTGACATACTTCATTCAATCCCACAGATATTCCAGCTTCCTCTGTGGTCCTGTAAATGTGATTCAGGATGTGGAGGTTTAAAGATAAAAACAAAAGCCAAAAGCCTGACATCTTCTGGAGGTCAGCAAGTTGGCAGTACTGTTGGGATATTTTTGTTGTTCTTCTGTAACACCTCACCATACACCAAACTGTTCTGCCCAAAGAGTCAGCTGATGAACAGTCAAGTTTGGAGAAGCTGAGCGTAACATGGGAGACCAGGGAGCTAGGAAGAAGGGATTCACAGCTTATCACCTGGAGGACACAGGGCAAGATGGAGGGGGATGGAGGAAGGGCAACAGGGAAGACAAAATGCGGCTATTTTGCAGCCCAAGTCTGTGTCCTCCTCTGTCTCCTGGAAATAGGATAGAATTTCTTATAACCTAAACCTCACTAAATTCTTAAAAAAAAAAAATTCAACTATATGTCACCTGTCTCTCTCCTATAGACTGTAGGACCTAGAGGCATTTGGATATCATTTAGAATAACATATTTTAAGTAGATTCTTTTCTCACAGATGTTTTAATGCCAGTAACAGCTAGATAACATTGTGCAGGCGTGCTCAGTTGCAGGCAGAGTGGAGGTTTCTCTTTTACTCGTGTGTGTGCGCTAAGTCGCTTCAGTCATGTCTGACTCTTTGTGACCCTATGGACTGTAGCCCACCGGGCTACTCTATCCATAGGGATTCTCCAGGCAAGAATACTAGAGTGGGTTGTCATTTCCTTCTCCAGGCTATCTTCCCAACTCAGGGATCGAACCTGCCTCTCTTTAGTCTCCTGCATTGGCAGGTGGGTTCTTTAACACCAGCAACACCTGGGAAGCCCAATACTCAGCATCATCAATTGTCAAATGGGGGCAAAATCCTTTCTGATTTCCAAGGTAAACAGATGTTAGGAACACCTATGATAGTTCTTTGGTAAACTCTTATGCAACTATACAAATATAAGGTCTTATTAAGAGGAACCTCTTGAAATAGACCTAATCCTAGGAATATAATCACACACAAAACTCAGAGTGGTAAAACTCATGATGCAATCCTGAGTGCCCAAAGGCTCAAAAATTAATGGGAGGGATGGAAGAAGATGGCAGAGGAGTAAGACAGGGAGATCTCCAGCCTCCCCACAAATACATAAAAAACTCATCAAGATATGAAACAACTCCTACAAAGCAACCTCTAAGCAACAGCAGAAGGCCCCAGGCCTCCAGGGGGACAGATTAAGCTCCCTGAAATGAGGTAACACAGAGGAGGGTGACAGCAAAAGGGAAAAGACAGAGAAATTCTGGGCAAAGGACAGAGAGCTTCTGGGCAGGAGTTTGTGCCCCAAGGAAGGGAATGAACCCTGAAACAGGAGGGGTTCCTGTACAAAGGGAAACCCCTCATAGGTGGGCCTAAAGAGGAGCTGCGAAGTCTCAGAGAACCAGGCAAAGCAGGGGTTTGGAGGGCCATAATCACAGAAAGCGGCACACTTCTCAGCCCATTAACAGCTCCTGGGCCATGGACCCAAACAGATGGTGGGCTCAGGGAACCACAGAGTGGCATGGCATACAAACTCAGCCAGTACACACAACCCTTGCAGGACAGCGGGTGGGCCCAGGTAGCCCAGTGTGACACCACAGACAAACACAGCCAGCGTAAAGGGCAACGCAGAGTGCACACCCGGGAAGCCAAGAGAAGCACACACAAGCTCTGCGAAGCAAATGACAGGCCTGGGGAGCCAAAACGAGTGCACACAAGCCCCACGACAAAGAGGGTGAGCTCAGGGGCCTGAGGGCAGGCCACACAAGTCGCTGCGGTGCAGAAGGATCCACACAAGCACCTACCTAGCAAGTTTCGGCCAGCAGCGCAGGGCGGGACAGGGAACAGAAGCATGAGCAATGATCCCAGGGACAAGCATGGGGCTGGCAGCACTGCAGATATGCTGAGAGGGCCACTGTGAAGCAGCTGCGGAAATAGATGCGCCTAACAGCAGCAGCAGCAACACTACTACTCTTGCCTGGAGAATCCCATGGACGGAGGAGCCTGGAGGGCTGCAGTCCATGGGGTCATGAAGAGTCAGACACGACTGAGAGACTTCACTTTCACTTTTCACGTTCATGCATTGAAGAAGGAAATGGCAACCCACTCCAGTGTTCTTGCCTGGAGAATCCCAGGGACGGAAAAGCCTGGTGGGCTACCATCTTTGGGGTCGCACAGAGTCAGACTCGTCTGAAGTGACTTAGCAGCAGCAGCAGCAACACTACAAAAGCTAGATCTACTGCCCAAAGGCATACTGAACCTATAGACACTCCCAAACCTGCTACTGGACACTGCACTGCTCTTCAGAGAGAAGAGATCCAGCTCCATCAACCAGAACACAGGCACAAGCCCCCTCCCCCACCCCAACCAGGAAAATATCACAAGACACTAACCAACCACACTCCACAACCAAGAGCTACAACCTTGAGAACCTTTTATAAACTTTTTTCTTTATTTTCATTTTGTCTTTTATAAATCACACTGTTTATTCCCCAACATATTTCCACCACCACATTAGCCTTTAAGGGTATAGTGGAGTCTTCCTTGTTAAAAAAAACCATTTTAGATTTTTTCTTCTTTTTTTTCTTATAAATCACATGACTTATCCCCCCCTACGTATTTCCACCTCCATATTAGCCATTTGTGGTGCTGTGGAGTTTTCTTCTTCTTTTTTTGTCAAAAAGAGAAGAAAAAAAATGCATTTTAAGATTTTTTCTATTTTTTTTTATCTTTTCCACTTTTTTTCTTTGTTCTTGATGAGTATTTTGGATTTTGTTTTTAATATATTCAGTTCTTTACTGGCTGTAGCTATTCCTGAATATATATAAATCTTTTCAACATATGTCCATTCATCTTTGCTTTTCTATTTTTCTCTCTCTCTTTTTAATCTTCTTCTCCACCCCTCCTTCTCTCTTTTCTCTCCCTTCTCCTCTTTCTTTTCTCTCTCTTTATATTCTCCTCTTTCCCCTTCACTTTTCCTTCTTTCACCAAGTAAGTTAAATTCTTGAGCTCTCTACGCTATATTCCCCAGCTTGACCCTCTGCTCATGCTCAGATTTCCAGACTAAGCATTAGCTAACTCTGCTTTCAGTTGGCTGATATCACTTCTGGTTTCCCTTGCTCACCAAGTCAATCTCCTGTACTCTTTTCTTTAGAACACGTTGGTTATAACTGTATGTGTGGAAGTGTGTGTATATATGTCCCAGTATTTCTTTAATTACCTACTTGAACTCCTCCCACTAGAACACAGGCACAAGTCACCCCTAATAAGAAAGCAACCCAAACCACCCAACCAACATTTCCCTCCAAGGGCAAAACTCAAAAAGAAGAAGTAATACAACCCTAAAGCCTGAGGAAAGGAGACTTCAAGTGGAGCAAGTTAGAAAAAAAAAAAAAAAAGGTGAAAAGACAGAAACACAGCACAAATGAAAGAGCAAAGTAGAAACTCAAAAAACAAATAAATGAAGAGGAAATAAACACTATTCCTGAAAGAGAATTCAGAATAATGATAGTAAAGATGCTCTGAAGACTTGAAAAGAGAATGGAGAAAATGAAAGAAGCATTTAACCCACAGTTAATACAATCATCAAGGACATAGAAGAAATAAAGAATAAGCAAACAGAGATGAATAACACAATTACTGAAATTAAAAATACTCTAGAAGGAACCAATAGCAGAATAACTGAGGCAGAGGAATGGATAAGTGAGCTGCAGGATCAGTTCAGTCACTCATGACTGAGCTGGAGGATAGAAAGGTGGAAATAACTGCTGAAGAGCAGAATAAAAGGATGGAATGAGAAGAACTGAAGATAGCCTCAGAGACCTTTGGGACAATATTAAATGTACCAACATTTGAATTACAGGGGTCCTAGAGAAAGAAGAAGAAAAGAAAGGCATTGAGAAAATTTTTGAAGAAATTATGGTTGAAAATTTCCCCAACATGGGAAGGGAAATAGTCAATTAAGTCCAAGAAGTGGAGCGAGTCCCTTACAGGTTAAACCCAAGGAGAAACATATCAAGACACATATTAATCAAGCTAACAGAGATTAAGCACAAAGAAAGAATATTAAAATCATCAAGGGAAAAGCAAGAAGTAACATACAAGGGAAAACCCATATGATTAACAGTAGGTCTTTCAGCAGAAACTCTATAGGCCAGAAGGAAATGACAGGATATATTTAAAGTACTGAAAGAGAAAAGCCTACAACTACAATTACTATACCTGGCAAAGACCTCATTCAGAATTGATGGAGAAATCAAAAGCTTTACAGACAAGCAGAAGTTAAGAGAATTCAGCACCACCAAACCAGTCTTGCAACAAATACTAAAGGGACTCTCATAGCCAGTAAACACAACAGAAAGGAAAGACCTACAAAACAAACCCAAAACAATCAAGAAAATGCCAATAGGAACATATGCATCAATAATTACTTTAAATGTAAGCAGATTAAATGAACCAACCGAAAGATACAGACTGACTGAATGGATACAAAAACAGGGTCCACATATCTGCTGCCTACAGGAGACCCACTTCAGATCTAGAGACACATAGAGATTGAAAGTAAAATGAAAGAGAAAGATAATCCATGTGAATGGAAAGCAAAAGAAAGCTGGGATGGCAATCCTTATTTCAGACAAAATAGACTTTAAAATAAATTATATTATAAGAGACAAAGAAGGACACTACATAATGATCAAGGGATCAATCCAAGAAGAAGACATAATAATTGTAAATGTCTATGTACCCAACACAGGAGCACCTATTAAGGCAAACATTAACAGGCATTCACTTTCACTTTTCACTTCCATGCATTGGAGAAGGAAATGGCAACCCACTCCAGTGTTTTTGCCTGGAGAATCCCAGGGATGGCAGAGCCTGGTAGGCTGCCGTCTATGGGGTCACACAGAGTCGGACACGACTGAAGTGACTTAGCAGTAGCAGTAGCAAGAGAAGAAATCGACAGCAACACAACAATTGTAGGGGACTTTAACACTCCACTTTCACCAGTGGACAGATCATCAAAACAGAGAATCAGTAAGGAAACATGAAACTTAAATGAAGCATTATTAGAGCAAATGCATCTTCAGGACTTTCTATCCAAATGCAGAGGAATGCACTTTCTTCTCAAGTGCACATGGAACATTCTCCAGGATAGACCACACCTTGGGCCACAATCAAGCCACAAATTGTGGCTTGGGCTACAATTCAAGCCTCAATAAATTTAAGAAAATTGAAATTATATCAAATATCTTCTCTGACCAACCTGCTAGGAGAATAGATATCAACTACAAGAAAAAAAACAGCAAAAAACACAAACTATGGAGATTAAATAATACATTACTTAATAACAAAGAGGTTACTGAAAAATAAGAAAAGAAATAAAAACATTCCTAGAAACAAATGACAATGAAAACACGAGGACCCCAAATCTATGGGAGTCAGCAAAACCAGTTCTAAGAGGGAGGTTTATAGCAATATAATCATACCTCAAGAAACAAGAAAAAAATCAGACAGCCTAACACTACATCTAAAGCAGCTGGAAAAGAAGAATAAAAAAACCCCAAAGTCAGCATAAGGAAGGGGATCATAAAAATCAGAGCAGAAATAAATGAGAAAAAAAAATGAAGGGAACAATAGCAAAGATTAATAAGACTAAAAGCTGGTTCTTTGGCAAGATAAAATCGACAAACCACTAGCCAGACTCATCAAGAAAAAAGGGAGAAAAATCAGATCTATAAAATTAGAAATGAAAAAGGAGAGATTACAACAGACAACCCAGAAATATAAAGGATCATAAGAGAATATTAAGAGCAACTATATGCTAATAAAATTGATAACCTAGAGGAAATGGACAGATACTTAAAAAAGATTAGCCTCCCAAGACTAAACTAGAAAGAAATAGAAATTATGAACAACCCAATTACAAAGACTGAAATTGAAACAGTGATCAAAAATCTCTCCCCAAACAAAGGCCCAGGGCCAGATGGCTTCACAGGGGAATTCTAGCAAACATTTAGAGAAGAGCTAATGACTATTTTTCTGAAATTCTTCCAAAAAATTGCAGAGGAAGGAGTACTTTCAAACTCATTCTACAAGGCCACAATCACCCTGATACCAAAACCAGGAAAAGACAACATGAAAAAAGAATATTACAGGCCAGTATCATGAAGAGTCAGACACGACTGAGCGACTTCACTTTCACGTTTCACTTTCATGCATTGGAGAAGGAAATGGCAACCCTCTCCAGTGTTCTTGCCTGGAGAATCCCAGGGGCAGTGGAGCCTGGTGGGCTGCCGTCTATGGGGTCGCACAGAGTTGGACATGACTGAAGCGACTCAGCAGCAGCAGCATCACTGATGAACATAGATGCAGAAATCCTCAACTAAACTCTAGTAAATAGAATCCAACAACACATTAAAAAGCTCATACACTAAGATCAAATTGGGTTTATTCCAGGGATGCAAGGATTCTTCAATATATGCAAATCAATCAACATGATACACCATATCAACAAATTGAAAGATAAAAAATATGATCATTTGATGCAGAAAAATTCTTTGACAACATTCAGCATCCATTTATGATAAAAATGTTTCAAAAATGGGCATACAGGAACCTACCTCAACATAGTAAAGGCCATATATGAAAAGCCCACAACGAACATAATTCTCAATGGTGAAAAACTAAAAGCTTTCCCTCTAAGATCAGGAACAAAACAAGGTGTCCACTCTTACCAATATTATTCAACATAGTTTTGGAAGTCCTAGCTATATCAATTAGATAAGAAGAGAAATAAAAGGAATCCGGATCAGCAAAGAAGTAAAACTTTCACCGTTTGCAGATGGCATGATAATATACATAAAAAACCCAAAAGAAAATATCAGAAAATTAGTACAGCTAATCAGCAAATTCAGCAAAGTCGCAGGGTGCAAGGTCTATACACAGAAATCACTTGCACTCCTATATACTAACAATGAAAATTCAGAAATAGAAATTAAGAAATCAATACCATTTATCATTGCAAAAAGAATAAAACATCTAGAAATAAACCTACCTAAGGAGACAAAACTCCTGTATATGGAAAACTACAAGACACTGATGAAAGAAATCAAAGACAACACAAACAGATGGAGAGATATTCCATGTTCCTGGGTAGCAAGAATCAATATTGTGAAAATCACTATACCACCAAAAGCAATCTACAGATTCAATGCAATCCCTATTAAATTACCAATGGTATTTTTCATGGAACTAGGACAAAAATTTCACAATTCATATGGAAACACAAAAGACCCTGAACAACAAAAGCAGTCTTGAGAAAGAAGGATGGAGCTGGAGGAATCAACCTTCCTGACTTCAAGTTATACTACAAAGCTACAGTCATCAAGATAGTATGGTATGGGCACAAAAACAGAAATGTATACCAATGGAACAATAGCCCAGAAATAAACCCATGCACCTATGGGTACCTTATTTTTGAGAAAGGAGGCAAGAATATACAATGGGGCAAAGACAGCCTCTTCAACTTATTGGTGCCTAGAAAACTGGACAACTACATGTAAAAGAATAAAATTAGACCCCTTCCTAACACCATGCACAAGGATAAACTCAAAATGGATTAAAGACCTAAGTGTAAGACCAGAAACTATTAAACTCATAGAGAAGAACATAGGCAGAGTACTTGATGACATAAATCAAAGCAAGATCTTCTATGACCCACATTCTAGAGTAATGGAAATAAAAGCAAAAATAAACAAGAGGGGTCTAATTAAACTTAAAAGCTTTTGCACAGCAAAGGAAACTAGAAACAAGGCGAAAAGACAGCCCTCAGAATGGGAGAAAATAATAGCAAAGGAAACAACTGACAAAGGATTGATTTCCAAAATATACAGGCAGCTTATAAAACTCGATAACAGAACAGCAGACAACCCAATCAACAAGTGGGAAAGGGACCTGGAGAGATATTTCTCCAAAGACACAGATGGCTAATAAACACATGAAAAGATGCTCAACATTGCTCATTATTAGAGAAAGGCAAATGAAAACCACAATGAGATATTACCTCATACCAGTCAGAATGGCCATCATCAAAGAGTCTACAAACAACAAATGCTAGAGAAAGCTGTGGAAAAAAGGGAATACTCTTGCGTTGCTGGTGGGAATATAAACTGATACAGCCATTATGGAAGATGGTATGGAGACTCCTTAAAAAGCGAGGAATAAAACTACCATATGACCCAGCAATCCCACTTGTAGGCATATACCCTGACGAAGTCAAAACTGAAAAAGACACATGTACCTCAATGTTCACTGCAGCAATATTTACAATAGCTAGAACATGGAAGCAACCTACATGTCCATTGACAGATGAATAGATAAAGAAGCTGTGGTACATATACACAATGGAATACTACTCAGCCATAAAAAGGAACATATTTGAATCTGTTGTAATGAGGTGGATGAACTAGAACCCATTATACAGAGTGAAGTCAGAAAGAGAAATATAAATATCATATACTGACACATATATATGGAATCTGAAGCCATGGCACTGATGAATTTATTTCCAGAGCAGCAATGGAGAAACAGACATAGAGAACAGATCTATGGGACATGGTGGGAGGAGAGAAGGGAAAAAGGGGAGATGTATGGAGAGAGTAACATGGAAATTTACAATGCCATATATAAAACAGATAGCCAATGGGAATTTGCTGTATGACTCAGGGAACTCAAATAGGGGCTCTGAGACAGGCTGAAGGGTAGGGTGGGGAGGGAGATGAGAGGGAAGTCCAGGAGAGAGGGGACATGGGTGTACCTATGGCTGATTCTTGTTGATGATTTATGACAGAAAACCACAAAAAAATCTGTAAAGCAATTATCCTTCAATTAAACTTTTTTAAATTAATGAGTTATGAGAATATTAAATAACTAAGTGGGAAGTCTGTTTTTCTACTTACTCAACATTGCAGTCAGGTTTATATATATGTGCTGCTGCTAAGTCACTTCAGTCATGTCTGACTCTGTGTGACCCCATAGATGGCAGTCCACCGGCTCCTCTGTCCCTGGGATTCTCCAGGCAAGAATATTGGAGTGGGCTGCCATTTCCTTCTCCAGTGCATGCATGCATGCTAAGTCGTTTCAGTCGTGTCCAATTCTGTGCAACCCTATGGACAGCAGCCCACCAGGCTCCTCTGTCCACGGGATTCTCTAGGCAAGAAGACTGGAGTGGTTGCCATTTCCATATATATATATATATCCACAATTCAGGAAAAGCTTTTTGCCTGTTCACGCCTCTATCTATGACCTCATGTGTGGGGAGGCAGGAGCAAGTGGCAGATCAGAGGAGGAGCTATGCTGTCAAAAATATCATTCGGATTATAAATGAAAGTATTAGGAAACTTCCTTGGAGAGGGCTAAGTGGTAAGAAGCTGAAAATGGGAAATATTTGCCCTAGAGATAAGTTCTTCACACAATATTTAGTTTGCCTCCTCAGAGACTGTTTCTTTCAATTTTGGAACAATGCTGCTCGCTGAGATTGTGAATTTAAATAGCATTTCTTGAGCCAATTGCAGACTCCATCCCAAAAAAGAGCAAAAGGAGCAAAAACATCTGTAAAGAGAGAAAAGTACTGCCTGGCTAGAGATACTTGTTTTGGCTTTTATATTCTAGGCATCAAGTATGCTTAATGGATGAGGTACTTCTTTTACTTTAACAAACACTTTAAACATGACTTATATTTAACAACTTGTGAAAATGGCATCAATTCAGACATCTGGGCTGTTAGCAGGAATCTTCTGAGAATTTCTTTGGACACTGCAAAAAAGTCAAACACGGGTTGTGGGGAATATCTATAATTTTAACAGATAAAAAATAGACTCTTTTTTAGAATAATTAATAGATCCCATCAATAAAAACCAGAATACCTTTAAGTGTGTATGTATATATACACACAGATATAGGTACACATGATGGAAGGCTGAAATTTTTTACCTGGTGGAATGGGAATTGAGTCCTCAAGGAATAGACTTTTCCTTTCATACAAGCTGAAACTCACTACATTATGTTCTATAGCCAGAAGCAACACAGCTTAGGTATAGAGTAGATTGGCAAGTTACCAGAACAACACACAAAAGCATGCTTCCCCAAACTTCAGGTAGAAAAAAATGTTTAAAGTTTAAAAAAAAAAAACATAACTTTTCTCATCTTGATCTTATTACTGATTAGTAGTAGTTCCTAAATCAGGGTAATAAATACATGCAATTCTAATTCATTTTATTAAATTTCATGCCAGGGCATGTCAGTAAATAAAAATAGTCAAGGACAATTGAAAAAAAAAAAAAAGTAGCACAGCTTAAGGCTGATTTGAAGAGTCGGAAGCCTCATTTACATCTCTTCCCTCTATTTTCAGAGATGTCAGTATAACAATAAATGTATTGTTTTGCCACAGACAGTACCATAGACTTCCTTTTATGAGAGAGAAAATCCATTAAAAGCTGTTCATGTGTTCTGCAGTTAATGTTCCACACACTTACAGACCTGGTAGCTAAGTGTTCAAAAGTCACTTTCAAAGGTAATTCTAAAATGTGTCATGCTGGTTCTACCAAACGAGTCTGTTAGCATTAAAAAATCAAACAAGCAATTACCCACAGACTGCTCACAGATGAAATCAATAACTCACTCAAAACAGCATGCATCTCTAGAAATGTATTCGCTAACTGGTTCACTTGGCCTACCAGTCCACTTCCGCGAACTGTACTGCTCATTATATTTTTCTGGCAATGGAGTATATTTCAAAAAAAATTGTAAACAGATACATAAATTTTTTGCAGGAGACCTGGGAACAATCCCTGGGTTGGGAAGATCCCCTGGAGGAAGGCATGGTAACCCACTCCAGTATTCTTGCCTGGGAAGCCCATGGACAGAGGAGCCTGGTGGGCTGCAGTCCATGGGGTTGCTAAGAGTTGGACATGACTGAGCGACTTCATTTTCACTTTTCACTTTTACGCATTGGAGCGTAAATGGCAACCCTCCAGTGTTCTTGCCTGGAGAATCCCAGGGACAGGGGAGCCTGGTGGGCTTCCATCTATGGGGTTGCACAGAGTTGAGGATGACTGAACCAACTTAGCAGCAGCAGTAGCAGCAGAGTGACTAAGCACAGCACATATAAATTTTTAATAGGGAGAAAACTTGAAAAACTACAGGACTTTAAAGGAAAATAATGACGTTCTCATTATTGAATCTGGTGGCTTTGAGATGAAGGTGCTAATTTTATATCTTTAAATACTCTGGAAAGGGGTTCTCAATGATAAACAGACCAAAAAAAAAAGAAGAAAAATCTGCTTGGGTCCTTTCAAAGTAAGTGTGTTTTACCAAAGGAAGGAGTTAAATGTCAAATTTATAAATAAGGTTCAAGATGTAAACTTTTTTCTTGGTGAGCAATCATCCCTAAAAATAAGTGCTGTTCACTAGCTCTGGTTACCTGGTGCTATCTGTTTGGAGTTACTAATAAGCACATGCCCAAGTATATGCTCACCAAATAACAAACACTCAGTAATTTAGCTTTATCCAGCTAATTGACTAAGTAATTCTGTTATTTACCATATCTCAGAATTCACTTTCTTTGATGAATTATAATTAAAAAGTCATTGCTCAAATGTTATTTTCTGCTGAGGTCTTTTCTTACTTTATGCAAGAAGAGGTAAGAAAGCCTTCTGCAGTGATCAGTGCAAAGAAATAGAGGAAAACAATAGAATAGAAAAGCTAGAGATCCGCAAGAAAAGTAGAGATACCAACGGGACATTTCATGCAAAGATGGGCACAATAAAAGACAGAAATGGTATGGACCTACCAGAAGCAGAAGATATTAAGAAGAGGTAACAAGAATACACAGAAGAACTAAACAAAAAAGATCTTCATGACCCAGATGATCACAATGGTGTGATCATTCACCTAGAGCCAGACATCCTGGAATGTGAAGTCAAGTGGGCCTTAGGAAGCACCACTATGAACAAAGCTAGTGGAGGTAATGGAATTCCAGTTGAGCTATTTCAAATCCTGAAATATGATGCTGTGAAAGTGCTGCACTCAATATGCCAGCAAATTTGGAAAACTCAGCAGTGGCCACAGGACTGGAAAAGGTCAGTTTTCATCCCAATCCCAAAGAAAGGTAATGGCAAAGAATGCTCAAACTTCCACACAATTGCACTTATCTCACACACTAGCAATGTTCAAAATTCTCCAAGCCAGGCTTCAACAGTACATGAACTGTGAACGTTCAGATGTTCAAGCTGGTTTTAGAAAAGGCAGAGGAACCAAAGATCAAATTGCCAATATCTGTTGGATCATTGGAAAAGCAAGAGAGTTCTAGAAAAACATCTATTTCTGCTTTATTGACTATGTTAAACCTTTTGACTATGTGGATTACCACAAACTGTGGAAAATTCTGAAAGAGATGGGAATACCAGACCACCTGACCTGCCTCCTGAGAAATCAGGTCAGGAAGCAACAGTTAGAACTGGGCATGGAACAACAGACTGGTTCCAAATAGGAAGAGGAGTACATCAAGGCTGTATATGGTCACCCTGCTTATTTACGTATATGCAGAGCATATCATGAGAAACACGGCTGGATGAAGCACAAGCTGGAATCAAGATTGCTGGGACAAATATCAATAACCTCAGATATGCAGATGACACTACCCTTATGGCAGAAAGTGAAGAGGAACTAAAGAGCCTCTTGATGAAAGTGAAAGAGGAGAGTGAAAAAGTTGGCTTAAAGTGCAACATTCAGAAAACGAAGATCATGGCATCTGGTCCCATCACTTCATGGCAAATGGATGGGGAAGCAATGGGGCAGTGGCAGACTTTATTTTTTGGGCTCCAAAATCACTGCAGATGGTGATTGCAGCCATGAAACTAAAAAGACACTTGCTCCTTGGAAGATAAGTTATGACCAATCTAGACAGCGCATTGAAAAGCAGAGACATTACTTTGCCTACCAAAGTCCATCTAGTCGAGGCTATGGTTTTTCAAATAGTTGTGTGTGGATATGAGAGTTGGACTATAAAGAAAGCTGAGCACTGAAGAATTGATGCTTTTAAACTGTGGTGTTGGAGAAGACTCTTGAGAGTCCCTTGGACTGCAAGAAGATCCAACCAGTCCATCTTAAAGGAGATCAGTCCTGAGTGTTCATTGGAAGGACTGATGTTGAAGCTGAAATTCAAATATTTTGGCTATCTGGTGCAAAGAACTGACTCATTTGAAAAGAGCCTGATGCTGGGAAAGATTGAGGGCAGGAGGAGAAGGGGATGACAGAGGATGAGATTGTTGGATGGCATCACCGACTCAATGGACTTGAGTTTGAGTAAACTCTGGGAGTTGGTGATGGACAGGGAGGCCTGACATGCTGTAGTCTGTGGGGTCAAAAAGTCAGACACAACTGAGCAACTGAAGTGAACTTTCTTACTACCCTGTCAAAAACAGTAACCTCCTCATTATGAAGTCTGCATCCCTCTTAATTGGCTCTTTTTTTCTTAGCACTTTTTACCTTCTAAAATGTGACAATTTGCTTAATCATATTTATTGCTTGTTATTTATTTCTCTAGCTAAAGTGTACCGATAAATTCTATGTTTATGAGTTGAATAAGACAGTTAACTATGATAAATTTCACCCTATGGAAACAAAATAAAATGACCAACCAGCCAACCAAAAAAAAATCTTGGTTTTGACCAGTACCTGTTCCAGAAGGGCTGCTTGGAACTGGGGCATTAGCACCCACACTTGCAATAGAAGGTGATTACAACAAGGTAAAGGGTTGTGAAATTAGAGTTCAGAGAGGATATGGAGAAGGGAGAGAGGCCTGACCATTCCTGTCAACAGCAAAGAGGAGCCTGGTCTCTGTGTTCTGCATAGGGTCCCCTGTCCCCCTTACAGTATGTTAGAGCTTAGAAAAAAGAAAGAACAAAAACAAAACAGGAGAGTTGGAGACAATCAGATCACTGGAGTCACAAAAGAGTAAGGCAAGGTCCGTCTAGTCAAGGCTATGGTTTTTCCTGTGGTCATGTATGGATGTGAGAGTTGGACTGGGAAGAAGGCTGAGCGCCGAAGAATTGATGCTTTTGAACTGTGGAGTTGGAGAAGACTCTTGAGAGTCTCTTGGACTGCAAGGAGATCCAAACAGTCCATTCTGAAGGAGATCAGTCCTGGGATTTCTTTGGAAGAAATGATGCTAAAGCTGAAACTCCAGTACTTTGGCCACCTCATGGGAAGAGTTGACTCATTGGAAAAGATTCTGATGCTGGGAGGGATTGGGGGCAGGAGGAGAAGGGGACGACAGAGGATGAGATGGCTGGATGGCATCACTGACTTGATGGACGTGAGTCTGACTGAGTGAACTCCAGGAGTTGGTGATGGACAGGGAGGCCTGGCATGCTGCGATTCATGGGGTTGCAAAGAGTCGGATGCGATTGAACTGAACTGAACATGATATTGGCTCTATGGGTACTGAATGCAAAAGAGTTTTCAGTTTAAAGATTATTCTAGATATTGCCATATCAGAAGTTCCCAAATATCACAGACTTGTTGAGCTACTTTTCTGAGAAAGAAAATACTCCGATCATCTTAGGATAAATAGTATTGGGGTATATAAATATTTGTGGATCTTGAGAAAAAGTTATTTTTAAGTGAAATGGCATAAAATGATTTTTTTTTTCTTCCACCATCCTATGTCAACAGTTAACGATTTGGGGACCCAGATTCCATCTCAAGTAATTCATATACAAAGTGACAATCATTTTCAAGTATTTCTTTTGATGATAGGGTTAACACTAAATTTCCCTTAAGATTTCTAAAATGTAGCATTGTGCTGAAAGTTGAGCTAGCATTACCTTCTGAGCACGTGTTGTCACAAATATAACATATGAATTAACATGGCCTCTGATGATGCCCACCAGGAAAACATGAAAATAAAAATCCATACAAAACATAGGGAATTCTGTCCTTTAAAGGATCACATAATTAAGTCAATGTATTTATTTTCAATTTACATAAGCTCGTATGTAAAAAACATTCTATGGAATAAAATACACCATATTTCATTTGAATTCAAAAGAATTCTCTTAACTTAGAGTGCTTAGATGGCACTATGGAGAATATGGGTGAACATTATTGGCACACATTGATTTTACATGATGTTGGCTTTGTGAAGAAGGGTTGGCAACCTGAATTTTGCTGAATAAAGTATTGGAACAATCTTGAGAGAGCTTGAAAAATAACTTATGTACTGCCATCCTGTATGCATGCCTTTACCATAATATTCAATAGCTAGGAATGATTGAAGGTGTGTTGAACTTATTTAGAGGAAGACAATGCAATATTACCATTGACACCCTACTAGCAGTGTGTTCTGTCATATAATTGCTTTCACACCACTAAATGTGTCAAAAAATTGTAAAACCTAACATTTAAATTAGTTTAAAACTTAAACAAAGATCATGGCATCCAGTCCCATCACTCCATGGGAAATAGATGGAGAAATAGTGGAAATAGTGTCAGACTTTATTTTGGGGGGCTCCAAAATCACTGCAAATGGTGACTACAGCCATGAAATTAAAAGACGCTTACTCTTTGGAAGAAAAGTTATGACCAACCTAGACAGCATATTCAAAAGCAGAGACATTACTTTGCCGACTAAGGTCCATCTAGTCAAGGCTATGGTTTTTCCAGTAGTCATGTATGGATGTGAGAGTTGGACTGTGAAGAAGGCCGAGTGCCGAAGAATTGATGCTTTTGAACTGTGGTGTTGGCGAAGACTCTTGAGAGTCCCTTGGACTTCAAGGAGATTCAACCAGTCCATTCTGAAGGAGATCAGCCCTGGGATTTCTTTGGAAGGAATGATGCTAAAGCTGAAACTCCAATACTTTGGCTACCTCATGGGAAGAGCTGACTCATTGGAAAAGACTCTGATGCTGGGAGGGATTGGAGGCAGGAGGAGAAGGGGATGACCAAGCATGAGATGGCTGGATGGCATCCCCAACTCAATGGACGTGAGTCTGAGTGAACTCCAGGAGTTGGTGATGGGCAGGCAGGCCTGGCGTGCTGCATTTCATGGGGTCGCAAAGAGTCAGACGTGACTGAGTGACTGAACTGAACTAGGAAAATTAGCCTATCTGCTTAATATATACTGAGGAGAGAAGAATGGGTGGAGAAAAATGTTTGGAGAAAAAAGTTTAGAGAAAAGAGAGCTAGCTTGTATGTACCATGAGAAAGCAGAATTTTGAGGAGTCTAAAAAAGTTTTATTTAAAAACTTGCCTTCAAATACAACCTACTCTATTCCACAGTAAGACAGAGTGATGCTTCAAACGTAAAAGGTGGATCACTCCTGACATATCTGGGTCAGGTGTGAAACTAGGGTATTCACACTTTCAAGACTCTTCCCAATTGTTAAAAAGTCATCCAACCTGCTGGGGTAATAAGGACTTCCTTTCCATGTAATTTGTCTGGTAGAGCTTTAGTAAGCAGTTTACAAGTTGCTTTTTTGGAGTGTAATGAAGATTTATTCATTTTACCTTCTTCTTAATTTGCTCAATTGAGCACAAAAATAGAAAAAGGCGTTGGCTTTGACGTGGAGAGAAAAACCACCCACGTGACAGAGGCAGCTGCAGGTATCATTTCTGTCCTGACAACTTAAAGCTAGTCATTGGGTTCAACAGGGATGGGAGGATGTCACAGGAGAGAAATTTTCCCAGTTCTCTAATTAAAATAATAGACAATTCAAAGGAGAAATGCAGCATACTGTTTTTGTAAAAGAAGAAAACCATTTAGCCTAGAGAAAAACAAAAAGAACCTTCTATTTCCTATTTTTTATGTACCTGGATATATTGTAGGGGCATCATCATGCCTAGCAGTGCTATTTCAGGTCAAGATGTTACATTATATAACATATTTGGTCATTATGTGAAAGGTGGAGGCTAGTTCTGTGTTCAGGACCAATGGGAGGCTTGAGTTTTCAAAGGACTCATACACACCTGAATGTCCCTAAAGGGCTTCCTGGGTAGGAATTTGGTTCAAAACTCCTGTTTTCTCTAGACTTCTTATAGTGGTGAACAAACTGTTAGGATTCTTGATGTCCCTTTAAAATCCATGAGTTAAAGAAAATGCTGCTTATGGTTTTGTAGCAAGCTGTCACCAGAGACTGCTCATGGAGACCCCAGGGGTTAAGATTCACTGTGCTGGGTGGACACACTTGGTGACTAAACTTTAGGTAGGGACCAGATTCTTGGCTCAGAGAGCTTAATATCTAATTCTACAATCAGAGTCCCAAAGCCTCTCCAAATATAGGTAGGAACAAAATCACTGTAGAGATAGTAGATTGCTATGTGCTTTCTGCAAGATAATGCTTTATCCTGGGCTCCCTTGGGGGCTCCTGGTAAAGAGTCCACCTGCCAATGCAGGAGACATGGGTTTAGTCTGATCCAGGAAAATCCCACAGGCCAGGGGGCAACTAAGCCCAAGGGTCCCAACTACTGAGCCTTGCTCCAGAGCCCATGAGCCACAACTACTGAAGCCCACATCCCTAGAGCTCATGATCTTAAGCAAGAAAATCCGCTGCAATGAGAAGCCCGCACCCCACATCTAGAGAGTAGCCTCCACTCTCCACCATTAGAAAAAACCCCGTGTAGCAATGAACATCCAACATAGCCAAAAATAAATAAATACATTAAAAATAATAATTTTTTAAAAGATAATATTTTATTTTCCCTCAGATTTCTTTCTTTCTTTCTTTCTTTTTTTTTTTTTGCACATAAAAAATGGTCTGATTCTGGGGACTGACTGATGCTGGCTCCCAGGGACAAACTGACCACAAGTGGTCGAGTGGTCATCCCTGTGCAGCCTTTGACCCTCCTGCGGCACCTACTGTTTACATTAGTCTTATTGCACACAAGTTTGTAAGCATTATTGCCTGAGATTTGTATCCAACTGGGGCTTTGTAGCTTTTGTGTAATCAAAACTCATGGGGCAGGTTTATGACTTTTGATGATGTCCTGCTTTGGGCAGCTGTATAGGATCACTATGTGGTTAAAGATTAAAAAAAAAAAAAAAACTTCCCTTAAAAAAAATCTTTTAACATAGAAATAATAAATTTCACAGAGAAAAGGGGGGGTAGTGGAAAACATAAAATCATTATTGCATTTTTTGAGAAAAAGATGAATCTGAAGAAGGTTACCTATATTCAAGAAGATCAAACCCAGCCCCTCCCCCCACACCCCACCCCAAGAAGACATCATCCACTTATTCTCTCATTTTACTTTCCTGGGAAGAGCTGTGTCCAAAGGGACCAAAGGGATTTGGGGCTACATATAATCCAACTCCAGGTGAGTCATTTCCTCAGGTGTAGGCTGGGAAAAAAGTGCTTAGTTTTGTTTGTAAGAAAACAAGTAAAAACTTGTGTTTTGAATAAGGACTGAGAATACACCTACATTTTGCTTATTCTGAAGGCTGGGAGGGGTGTGTGGTCTGGCAGGAGGATGGCAGAAATGTCCTTTTCTGCTCGGTAAATCCTCGTCCCAGGACAATCAGCAAGTCCAGGAGGTGGACGAACGTGTTGGGACATTTATCAAAACAATTCCAGAAATATAAAGAAAAGTGTAACTTTGACCCTTTTCTAATGGGTTGCTGTGTGGCAATTGCTTAGCACAGTTTATTAGACATGACAGCAAAACCAGTAACATTTATTCTCCATATTATCCACTAGTTCAGATGAAACATATGTACACCAACTCTATCTTATGACAATCCTAACTTCAGTAGAATGACCTACCGGGGCCAAAAGAAGCTGGACAATTACTGAGAAACGAGTTCAGAAGAGGCGGCTTTGTAAACTGGGAGGAAGGAAAGACATTCACATTTTGGGATTCACTGAGTCGGCCGCTGTGTGGCACCTCACATACTTATTGAATAAGGAATGAAAAGGACAAATCTTTCAAAGTATTTTCTAAGGCTGTATCTGTGCTAAGTATAATGCGCCAGGTGGAACCCGAGACCATGGGGGCAGACTGGTTCAGTCTGAAGTCTGTCATCCCCACTCTAGCTGGATTCCCTTAGGTACCTCAGCCTCTCCATGCCTCAGTGTGTTCAATGAGGATGACAGTCATGCTGAACACAGGTGGTTTCTGTAGGACTATCTGGGATAATGAATCTCAACCCACAGAGAAGTGCCTATACATAAGAAGTTCTCCATGAGTGTTAGTCTTCATTCTTAATAATTCACTCTGATATCAATTGATCCTCAGTGATCACTCTCATATCTATTGATCCTCAGCGATCAACGCAAAGAAATAGAGGAAAACAATAGAATGGGAAAGACTAGAGATCTCTTCAAGAAAATTAGAGATACCAAGGGGATGTTTCATGCAAAAGTGGGCTCAATAAAGGACAGAAATGGTATGGACCTAACAGAAGCAGAAGTTATTAAAAGGAGGTGGCAAGAATACACAGAATAACTAAACAAAAAAGATCTTAATGACCCAGATAACCATGATGGTGTGATCACTCACATTCATCTAGAGCCAGACATCCTGGAATGTGAAGTCAAGTGGGCCTTAGGAAGCATCACTACAAACAAAGCTAGTGGAGGTGATAGAATTCCAGCTGAGCTATTTCAAATCCTAAAAGATGATGCTGTGGAAGTGCTGCACTCAATATGTCAGCAAATCTGAAAAACACAGCAGTGGGCACAGGACTGGAAAAGGCCAGTTTTCAGACTCTTTGCAACCCTGTGGACTGTAGCCTACCAGGCTCCTCTGTCCATGGGATTTTCCAGGCAACAGTACTGGAGTGGATTGCCATTTCCTTCACCAGGGTATCTTCCCTACCCAGGGATTGAACCCGAGTCTCCTGCATTGTAGACAGATGCTTTAGTGTCTGAGCCACCAGGGAAGTCCAATCTCAAAGAAAGGCAATGCCAAAGAATGCTCAAACTACCACACAATTGCACTCATCTTACATGCTAGTAAATTAATGCTCAAAATTCTCCAAGCCAGGCTTCAGCAGTACATGAACCGTGAACTTCCAGATGTTCAAGCTGGTTTTAGAAAAGGCAGAGGAACCAGAGATCAAATTGTCAACATCCCCTGGATCATGGAAAAAGCAAGAGAGTTCCAGAAAAACATTTATTTCTGGTTTATTGACTATGCTAAAGCCTTTGACTGTGTGGATCACAATAAACCATAGAAAATTCTGAAAGAGATGGGAATACCAGACCACCTGACCTGCCTCTTGAGAAACCTATATGCAGGTCAGGAAGCAACAGTTAGAAATGGACATGGAACAACAGACTAGTTCCAAATAGGAAAGAAGTATGTCAAGCTGTATATTGTCACCCTGCTTATTTAACTTACTTATATGCAGAGTACATCATAAGAAACGCTGGGCTGGAGGAAGCACAAGCTGGAATCAAGACTGCCAGGAGAAATATCAATAACCTCAGATATGCAGATGACACCACCCTTATGACACAAAGTGAAGAAGAACTAAAGGGCCTCTTGATGAAAGTGAAAGAGGAGAGTGAAAAAGTTGGCTTAAAGCTCAACATTCAGAAAACGAAGATCATGGCATCTGGTCCCATCACTTCATGGCAAATAGATGGTGGCAGACTTTATTTTGGGGGGGTTCCAAAATTACTGCAGATGGTGATTGCAGCCATGAAATTAAAAGATGATTACTCCTGGGAAGGAAAGTTATGACCAAACTAGATAGCATATTAAAACATGTATAATATCATATATGAAATGAATCACCAGTCCAGGTTCAATGCATGATACAGGATGCTTGGGGCTGGTGCACTGGGATGACCCTGAGAGATGGTACACGGAGGAAGGAGGGAGGAGGTTCAGGATGGGGAACACATGTATACCTGTGGTGGATTCATGTTGATATATGGCAAAACCAATACAATATTATAAATTAATTAACCTTCAATTAAAATAAATGAATTTATATTAAAAAAAAAAGCAGAGACATTACCTTGCCAACAAAGGTCCATCTAGTCAAGGCTGTGGTTTTTCCCAGTGGTCATGTATGGCCGTGAGAGTTGGACCATAAAGAACGTGGAGTGAAGTGAAATGATGTCGCTCAGTCATGCCCGACCGTTTGCAACCCTGAGGACTATAGGTCACAAGGCTCCTCTGTCCATGGAATTTTCCAGGCAAGAGTACTGGAGTGGGTTGCCATTTCCTTCTCCAGGGGATCTTCCTGACCCGGGGATCTTCCTGACCCAGCGATCGAACACAGGTCTCCTGCATTGTGGGCAGACGCTTTATCGTCTGAGCCACCAGGGAAGCCCAATAAAGAAAGCTGAGCACCAAAGAATTGATGTTTTTGAACTGTGCTGTTGGAGAAGACTCTTGAGAGTCTCTTGGACTGCAAGGAGATCCAATCAGTCCATTCTAAAGGAGATCAGTCCTGGGCGTTCATTGGAAGGACTGATGTTGAAGCTGAAACTGCAATACTTTGGCCACCTGATGCGAAGAGCTGACTCATTTGAAAAGACCCTGATGGTGGGAAAGACTGAGGGCAGGAGGAGAAGGGGATGACAGAGGATGAGATTGCTTGATGGCATCACTGAGTCGATGGACATGGGTTTGGGTGAACTCTGGGAGTTGGTGATGGACAGGGAGGCCTGGCATGCTGTGGTTCATGGGGTCGCAAAGAGTTGGACACAACTAAGAGACTTAACTGACTGAGTGACTGGCTCTGATATTATAAGTGCTAGATGTTAAAGTATTTCTGAGTCTTGTATCTTATTTGACTTTCTCTTTATCCTTCTTTTACACATACACATGCACGCTAACACATGTAGACACACTGATCTCTAATGGATCAAATGGTTATAATTACCATGCTCTGTTCCGTGAGGTTGAAATCGTATCTTGCTGAGATAAGGAAACAGAGATGGGTGTTCAAGGTGACCAGAAATGTCTAGCCTATCTCCCTTTCTCTATTTAGATAGTCTCTCCCTGTGAGTTGCTTTGTCAATGTCCCCAGATTCTTCTCTACTTTTCCTCCTTTCTCTCTCACCAAATTAATTACTATTTTGTCATGACCTATCTAGTGAATCAGTAAAACTATCAGTTATTTCCAACTCATAACAAACATCATTAGTAACAATAATCAACAAAAAATTAACATGGCTAAAACTACAAGTTTTAATATTTGTTATTGATGAAAAATAGAGGAAATACATAATCCAGGCAACATTTCAATTGCTATATATGACTTAGATAAGTTAGACTTGGTAGGAGAAAACGTCAACAGATGTATAATAGAAAATCATAGTATTTTAAAATTTGATATGGACAGAAAATTGAATAAGAGTCAAATGTTAGAAACTTTAAGTGGAAAAAATTGAAACTGATATAAAAAGTAATTTTAATAAGTTAATAAAAATGAAAAGTAACCCAAGCTGTTACTACATCAATTAATAAAAATTAAATTGCTAAATGGAGCTTATTTCCTGAAAATGACTTCTGGAGGAAAATCTATCAACCTCAATATAATTATCATTAAAATATTATATTAAAAATAGTATGAGGGCTTAAAATGGTATGGTGGCTCAGTGGTAGAGAATCCACCTGCCATCGCAGGAGTTTGGTCCTTGATCAGGGAAGATCACACATGGCATGGAGCAACTAAGCCCGTGTGCCACAACTATTGAACCTGTGCTCCAGAGCCTGGGAGCTGCAACTCCTGAGCCCACATGCCGTAGCTACTGAAGCAGTGTACCCTAGAGTCTGTGCTCTGCAACGAGAAGCCACAGCAATGAGAAATGCATGCATCACAACTGGAGAGGCGTGCCCAGGCACCACAACTGGAGAAATGCCCACACAGCCATGAAGACCCAGCTCAGCCAAAAAGAAAGAAAGAAATACAACTTCAAAAATGGTTAGGAAGTCCAAACCGTGGTGCCAGGATATCTCACTGCATTGAATATAATGCCTAGCACCCAGTAGAATTGCGATACACATTTTCACCTTTTTCAAGCTTGCTTCATACTGAAAATAACATGGTGATCTAAAAAAATTTAAAAAGCAAGCAAACAAACCAAAATCTTTAGTTCCTTCAGCTCTGGAAGTAGAATGAACAAATTAACACTCAGAAAAAAAATTTCAAAGTGTAAAAAAAAAAAAAAGAAAGAAAAAAAACTATAAATGAACAAGTATGCTGAAGTGGTGCAGAGTGACTGAGTGGTGGAGATGGGCCAGTTAGGAAGGATAAACAAGCAAGAAAATACCTCAATGTGGCATCAAAGATGGGTAATGCATTCCTGCTACAGGGTTTAGCATGAGCAGGAGAAAATTTGTGGGACAGAAAGTCCAAGTATGTTCCAGGAATGTCTCTTGAAGCTCAAGCCTAGGATGTGTTATGACCAGTGGTGTGAATACAGGTAAATACACATTAAGCAAGTGTCAGATAGAAGTCACATGGAATTTAGACTTTAATATGCAGACAGTGGAGAATCACTGAAGGAGCTGTACTTTAGAGAGGTTGTTTGGGCAGCAGGTTAGAAGAAATTATAAGAAGAAGAGATTAAAGTAAGTCACTCTGACAACAATGACTATAAGTAAGAAATAATCAAAGTCAGGGGCCAGAGGAGTGGTAGGCAGAGCAAATGAAAAGGAGGAAACACATCAGGCGTAGAATGTAGGTGCTTCCACAGTGGGAGGGGTTTGAGGGTTTGATCTGAGTCTGTTGGGGATATTGAAGCAAGTTGCAGAATCAGAATAAGACAAGAAGTAGGTTTTAGAGGGAAGTGTACAAATCTATTTGTTTTGACATGTTCAGTTTGAGGCATTTCTGAGAATGCAAGTGTAAAAATCCAGAAGAGAAATGGATATTAAGTCTATAGCTTAAGAACTGAAAGGAAGGGTTGGTAACCATCAAGGAAATAAAAGTGAACGAATTTTACTAAAGGAGAGAGAAAGCAAAGAGAGGGGAACACAGATCTACTTGGGGGGATTTTGTTTAGCAGTAGAATGCTGGTGAATATAATAATACTTTCAGAAACTGGGAAGAGAAAATAGTGAAGGAGCCTAAAACGGATTATCAGACAAGAAGACTGTGGTATCACGTGGCCAAAGTAGGGAAAGTTTCCAGGAAGTCAATCAGTAGTAGAGTCAAGTGGATGAAGGGATGGGCTGGCAGTGTCATTGTTCAGGGTACCTCTGTAAGTATCAACATCACTGGACTCTGGAAGGAGAAAAAGTGTTTGCCAAGACTTTAGTTAGAGTGCTATATAGAGAGAGTGGAAAGACATCCCCTGACAAGCTGTGTGAGTAGGGAAGAAGATGTAGAGTCTGGGGCGATGCTCAAATAATCTAGATGTTTGCTAAACTTCTTAAGAAGTGGGAAGGGTTAACTCTTCTTGTTCTGCTAAGCTATGGTATTCAAGACTGGGGACCAAATCACAGTGGCTGGGATGCTAGAGAAGATGAGTGTGGCTGTCTTTAGCTGCCATCTTCCTGTTCTTCCTGCTCCTCTTCCTTTTCCTCCTCTTCTCTCTCCCTCCACCATGAGATCTCAGCTTTTCTTTTACAGAAATGCTAGAGAAACATTGAATAAATTATGGTTTGAGGAGACACTGGCTCTGGATAAGAAGTGTAATTTTCTATTCAATATAGGAAGGCTATACCCTGATCATAACTAACTACTGTTAATAAATATAATCTGGTGGTTTGGGAATGAAGTATTTGGTAATTCTTTAGTGACGACTTAATGATAGAGGATGTCATTATCCCCTTAGCAATAATAATTCAAATACTCATTTGTAGTTAAATGCACTCTCTTTGAAAAGTAAAAATACATTTGAATTAAAATTAACTTTATTGAAGTTAAATGCTTCCTTTTCTCTTATGTCAACTAATCTAAAGATTAGGTAATATGCTGTTTAAATAGCTTACATAAAAAGGTAAGATACTGACATAATTATACAGTGGTAATTTTTTCTCCAGAAGCATATAAAAGATTTATCAGCTTCTAAGAACTATTAGATCTAATGGATAAATAAAATTCTGTTATATGAAAGTTTGAATGACTCTGAGATGAGGATACATTTCAGTTTAGGGATGGAATAATTTAGATATAAAAGTCTCTAAAGATCTTGTGAATTAGTAGGCCAAACCTTTAAGTAAGGATATAAAAATATTTTTTAGAGTTTAAAAGTATGAAAAGAAACTAAGATCTTTAAGAACTTAAAAAGGTAATTCCCTTAGAGAAAACATACAAGTCAAAGTCTAGCTATTCCTCTTTTAACCTTAGAAAGATTAACAGGAACCAGGATCACTTTGTCTAAAGCTACAAATCCCCATCTTATTTCTAATGAGCTCTCTAAACAGACAGCCATGGAATTGGGATTTATTCCACTATACAAAGGGATTTAAAAAAATAAAGTTGATTTTCTATATTTCCCCCTTGTTAATACAATAAACAAATCCATAAAGGTATTGTTACAATAAATATATTAAAATTATAGAGGCCATTTGTTGAGATGTTGTCTACTTTTTTCAGTTTGACTTGTACCAAATGTGCTGTCAAAGGGTGGAAGATTCACTCACAGGTTGTTGATTGACCACATATTGAAAAAGGATCTTTGCCAAACTTTTCATAACTATTTTTTTCCTAGTCTACCATACATCTCTAATTGTTATTTTGTAACTGGAGTTACTCCTTCAAAAGTATAATTTGACCATCTAAAATATCTGTTTACTGAAGTTCTACTGAATTTAATCTGACACACACAGACACACACACACACAGACACATACAGTATACTCCCATTAGTAGAGGAATTGGTAAAGTGAACAAAACGTTTCAGAACAGTTTCAGTTGCCTCGGGTGAAAGTGGTTTTCTCTGTAAAGGCGTGCAATCAATTTTGTGACCAAGTTTTCTTTTTCTTTTGCAGAAGGAAAATAATTTTGATATGATTGCAGAGGTAGCATTTTATGATGAAACAAGCAGTATACATTCTACCAAATATGCAGTCTCCTTAATCCTATAGTCTCTTTCACAACACTCACTAGACCACACTGAAATCTCAGCTCATAAATACCAACATTTACAGTGGTAACTAGCTGTTTGTATGCATTTGCCCAGGTGCTGTGCCAAGTGATTTATCCTCATTTGTTCATTGATCAGCACATTCATCCTTCTGTACAGATGAGAAAACTGAGACTTAGAGAATTCATACAACTTTCTCAAGCTCATGTAAAATCAAGTAGTAGAATCTGGATTAGCTCTTGTTGCTCTAATGATCCAATTCCTAGATATGACTATGTTATTATCCTCTTACGGAGAAGGCAATGGCACCGCACTCCAGTACTCTTGCCTGGAAAATCCCACGGATGGAGGCACCTGGTGGGCTGCAGTCCATGGGGTCACTAAGAGTCGGACACGACTGAGCAACTTCACTTGCGCTTTCACTTGCATGCATTGGAGAAGGAAATGGCAACCCACTCTAGTGTTCTTGCCTGGAGAATCCCAGGGATGGGGTCGCACAGAGTCGGACATGATTGAAGCGACTTAGCAGCAGTAGCAGCATTATCCTCTTATAGTTTATTCATTATTCCTACTAAGCTGTGAAGGACACTAAGGGCTTTACAGGAATAACAGTCTATTCTATGTAGACATCCTGTTGGAACTTTAAAAAATCTTAATTCAGTGTCCTACTTCCTTGACATATGTAACAAGTTAAGAAGCTGTTTGGTGATACTATTTATATACTATAGCCTTAAATGATTGAATTATGAAGGAAGAGATAAATAAATTAAATGAACAATTATGCATCAAAAGGCAGAACATGAATTAGAGAACATTTTACACAATGTAATTTTAATATCATAAATTAATAAAAAAGTGGAAATTATCTAATGTAGGACCTGATTCTTCCATTTTAAATGATGGTAAGAACATCATGCCAGCGCGCTAGAAAGTATTTGTTAAGCACCCACAGGGAAATAATTCAGTATTAGGATTATGGAAATATAGTCCTGTATTTAAGGTGTTGTAAATCTAATTATAGGAATACAAAATTAACAAAGTTGCAAGTTTATAAACTTAAGTAAACAGTGAATTGAGAGAGAGGTTCAAGAGGGAGGGGACATATGTATACCTATAGTTTATTTATGTTGATGTATGGCAGAAACTGGAGAAGGCAATGGCAACCCACTCCAGTACCCTTGCCTGGAAAATCCCATGGATGGAGGAGCCTGGCAGGCTGCAGTCCATGGGGTCGCTAAGAGTCAGACGNTTACAGTGGTAACTAGCTGTTTGTATGCATTTGCCCAGGTGCTGTGCCAAGTGATTTATCCTCATTTGTTCATTGATCAGCACATTCATCCTTCTGTACAGATGAGAAAACTGAGACTTAGAGAATTCATACAACTTTCTCAAGCTCATGTAAAATCAAGTAGTAGAATCTGGATTAGCTCTTGTTGCTCTAATGATCCAATTCCTAGATATGACTATGTTATTATCCTCTTACGGAGAAGGCAATGGCACCGCACTCCAGTACTCTTGCCTGGAAAATCCCACGGATGGAGGCACCTGGTGGGCTGCAGTCCATGGGGTCACTAAGAGTCGGACACGACTGAGCAACTTCACTTGCGCTTTCACTTGCATGCATTGGAGAAGGAAATGGCAACCCACTCTAGTGTTCTTGCCTGGAGAATCCCAGGGATGGGGTCGCACAGAGTCGGACATGATTGAAGCGACTTAGCAGCAGTAGCAGCATTATCCTCTTATAGTTTATTCATTATTCCTACTAAGCTGTGAAGGACACTAAGGGCTTTACAGGAATAACAGTCTATTCTATGTAGACATCCTGTTGGAACTTTAAAAAATCTTAATTCAGTGTCCTACTTCCTTGACATATGTAACAAGTTAAGAAGCTGTTTGGTGATACTATTTATATACTATAGCCTTAAATGATTGAATTATGAAGGAAGAGATAAATAAATTAAATGAACAATTATGCATCAAAAGGCAGAACATGAATTAGAGAACATTTTACACAATGTAATTTTAATATCATAAATTAATAAAAAAGTGGAAATTATCTAATGTAGGACCTGATTCTTCCATTTTAAATGATGGTAAGAACATCATGCCAGCGCGCTAGAAAGTATTTGTTAAGCACCCACAGGGAAATAATTCAGTATTAGGATTATGGAAATATAGTCCTGTATTTAAGGTGTTGTAAATCTAATTATAGGAATACAAAATTAACAAAGTTGCAAGTTTATAAACTTAAGTAAACAGTGAATTGAGAGAGAGGTTCAAGAGGGAGGGGACATATGTATACCTATAGTTTATTTATGTTGATGTATGGCAGAAACTGGAGAAGGCAATGGCAACCCACTCCAGTACCCTTGCCTGGAAAATCCCATGGATGGAGGAGCCTGGCAGGCTGCAGTCCATGGGGTCGCTAAGAGTCAGACGCGACTGAGCAACTTCACTTTCACTTTTCACTTTCGTGCATTGGAGAAGGAAATGGCAACCCACTCCAGTGTTCTTGCCTGGAGAATCCCAGGGACGGGGGAGCTTGGTGGGCTGCCGTCTACCGGGTCGCACAGAGGTGGACACGACTGACGCGACTCAGCAGCAGCAGCAGCGGCAGCAGAAACCAGCACAATATTGTAAAGCGATTATCCTTCAATTTAAAATAAATTTTTGAAAAAGAAATTGAAGATGTGGATATAAAGATGTGGATAAATGATGCTTGCCATAGTAGGCAGAGAAAATGGAGGGATGTAGTTTTGGGTACATTAGAGATATTTTGGAGCTTCCTTGGTAGCTCAGTGGCACAGAATCTGCCTGCAATGCAGGAGACCAGAGTTCGATCCCTGGGTTGGGAAGATTCCCCTAGAGAAGGGCATGGCAACCTACTCCAGAACTCTGGAACAAAAGATCCTGGCAGGACATGGGGTTGCAGAGTCGGACACAACTGAAGCGAGTAAGCAGCAGTAGCAGCTGTGATGTTTCAGGAAACTTCATTCTGGTGCTCAAGTATTATTTCCTTCATGGCAGCTTCCTAGACAATTAATTGCCACTCAGTCTTGGCATCTCACCGTGTGCTCTTTTCACTATCCTTTCACAAGAATATGAAGAATAAGGACATGTGCCTATTAATTCATATATAATTCATCTAAATATGTTTTTTACATACTTTGTAAGTATATTTTCCTCCATCATGAATTTCTTTATGGCAGTCTTCCTCATCCTAGTAAGCAAGGACGTCTGGCATATAGTGGGTGCTCAGTAAAGAATAATGAAAATCAATACATTCATAAAGAATAAGAAGTAATTTCAGTTGAGAGAACTCAATATCTTGCATGCATACTCTTTTTTTTCCAGGCCTATTCCCTCAGCATCCCCTATTGATGATGGGTGGGTTACATTTCAAACTCTAAATGGCCTGTGCAAGATTACTGGAAATATAAATGGTCACAAAGATGCTATTGGCACTTATATTAGCCTTGGATTTCTCCACAGAAAATGGAACAAAGACTCAAACAAAATATTAGCATCTTTGCTCCTTCCCTGTCTTCTACACAGTATAACATAGATTTGCTGGTTCAGACAAGTTTGCTCTCATTCAACAGGCATTTAGAGAGTATCTGTTGTGAGTCTATCACTGTACTTGACACTGTGAATATTGAGTAGAAAAGTAAAGCCTCTTAGTTCAAAAAACTCCTACTCTACCATACATAAAATAGATAAATGACAAATATTTACTGTATAGCACAGGGCATTATATTCAATATCTTGTAATAATCTATAATGGAGTACAATAAGAAGAAAAAAGCTGAATCACTCTGCTGTACACTTGAAAATAACACAATTTTGTAAATCAACTATACTTCAATAAAAAAATTACTCATCACTGATCACCATAACAAATAATAAAGTTCTGAAAGATTGTGAGACTTATCAAAATGTGAGAGACATGAAGTGAGCAAACGCTGGAAACATGGCACCTTTAGGCATCCTCAATGTAGGGTTGTCACGACCTTCATTTCCTAAAAAAACGAAGTCTCTGCAAAAGGCAGCAAATCAAAGGACAATAAAATGAGGTTGGCCTGCATGTTATTTTTTAAGTATGCTTTCAAGCAAACACTGCTCTTTCTTAAACTTCCATCAATATTGGAAGTAAACACTCCCTGGAAAGTCTACCTAAAACCTGTTTAAAAATAAGTGGAGTTGATATTTCATGTCAGTGTGAGGGAGGAAGACATTTTCCTCTACCATTCTAGGTTCTTCTGGTTGTTCTGTGAATTAAGTTGACATGAGACAGATTAGCAGGAGAAAATCACACCAAAGCTTATAACTTGTCTACACAGGAGAGACCCAGGAAAACTGAGAAATTCATCAAAATGCCTGAGGCTCTCACGTCAAACAATATCTTCAGCTAAAGCAAAAAAGAGGATGTTGGAGTAGTGCTTTGGGACTTCAAAGGGAAGGAAGGCAATTTCCCTGGATATGGAAAAGCAAAAATCTGGTAAACAAATGTTTGCTGGGCCTGCAGAGACAGTGGGACCCAGGAATTTTAACAGACTCTGCAGGGTTCCCTCTCTGTCTACACAGCTAGTTCATACTACAGTTGTTTGTGGTGTGGCTCCTTTCCTGGAACAGGTCCTCTAGCTACACTCTTTAGGCAGTTAGAGAGAATGTCAGAGTTTCTTCCTGAATCTTTTGAGCCTTAATGATTTTCAGCTAGAAATTATCTGCATGCCAAAGAGACATTTTGGGTCGGCAGATTTTGTTCTCCTAAAACATTAACCAGATCCTTCTTTCTCTTTTTTGGTCTTATTTATTTTGTAAAATTTTTATTGGAATATGGTTGCTTTACAATGCTGTGCTATTTTCTGCTGTACAGCAAAATGAATCAGCCATACATAGACGTATTATCTCCTCTGTTTTGGATTTCCTTCCCCTTTAGATCACCACAGACCACTGAGTTGTAGCGTTCCCTGTGTCATACAGTAGGTTCTCATTACTTACCTCTTTTATACATAGCAGTGTGTGTATGTCAATTCTAATCTCCCCATCTTTGTCTTTTAATACAAAAATTAACATTAACCGGTAGTCTATATCAGTAACTTACACCTCTGGTTCCATCTTCTTTCTCTGGATAGAACTTCTGTGAGGAGTCATAGGTTTTATATTCTTGGATATGATACTCTGCCTGAGCTCCCTTCTGCAAAACTTTGTTCAGTGAAAACTTCCAGGCCCTGGGGATATCCCTGAAACATATATATTTTGACCTATAACCAGTCAGTCCTGGAAAGCAGGTGGCATTTGTCCAAATCTATTTTCATCAACACCTATGTATGTTCTAATATTTGTTTAATCATTGTGTTTTTCCTTACCATATGGCCAAGATTAAAAGGATGAAAAAAGGTATCAATTTGTGGTTAATATCTAACTTTGGAAACAGTAGTCACAGCAACTCCGTGTTTCTTAAAATCACACCTTTGATTTTATTACCATGTAAACAATTTGGGATTGAACACTTACTGAATATTGTTGATTATTGTAAGATGGTCCTACAGACAGTGATTATGACATTATCTTCAGGCACAGCTGAAAAAGAGCTGTGTATAAATAATAAAGTTGCATTTTGTCTTGCATTACAAAAATTTAATGAGTCAATTACCACGAACTTAGTTTTTAAAGTAGGAATTCTCATGAAAACAGCTCAGCATGGGAAAAGGAAGAAATACCATTTGTAAAATATATGGAGTTTATACTTGCTAAGTTCTTTAAATAAGACATAAACAGGCATGATTAGAATATACTGAGGTTTTAACATGCTATATATTTCATTAGTTATTATCCTAAATGAATCCATAGATGCAAAATAATTTGTCTCTGAGAAGGCAGTCTCAATTTAGGTGACATAACTTAAGAAAAAGAAATTACTTCAGATACATTTGCAAATGCCTCTAATTCCATACAGTCTAATATCTTGATTCTACTCTCTGTCATGTTAATGCCTAGGAGTAATTCTTTTCTCATTCCCATATCCCAAGAATGGAACATGGTTCAAAGATTACAGCATTTCTGAAAAGCAAGGCCAACACCAAAGTGTCTCCCATAGACTTTTCCCTACTTTTCAAGGCTTCCTCAGTCAGGGCTGGCAATAGCATCTCATTTTTGCCAATAAATGTAACTGAAACTCTGTTGGAGAATGCAAGTTCTGAGAAAGATTTTGTGTCCTTGAAAGTACCTAAACTAACTCGGTTTTTGTAAATGGACAACTTAGAAAGTCTACCCTCCTTCCAGCTTTGAATGCAGAAGGGATGGCTGAATCTGTGACAGCCACACCATGACCAAGAGACGATACCAAATGAACAGTGGAGATATTGGCCCTGACATCCTGAACTGCTGAGGAAGCAGGACCTTGAGGAAAAAAAGAGTAATAGAATTGGCTCCAATGAGTACAAGTCTCTATCATCTGAAACTGCATAAGATTCCTGAAAAAAGAATGTTCAGGCATTCCCTTAGTGAAACACCTGAGATTTCAAAAGCATAAATCTAGCATCACAAGGAGATTTATTCACCTATATCTAGAGAAATACTGGCCTTAGAGGTTTTAGCTACAAGGTTTTCTCCTACCTCTTTTTCTCTGTGTGGCTTACGGGTCTTTAGTGTCTGTGTGAGTCTTACTTTTTGAATCTATTTCCTTTGCTCATTGTGTCATTGCTCAGTTGGCTGCCACATGCAGTGCTGATGCTAATTCTTTCTCCTCCATTAATAACACAGAGCGATCTCTATTAACCCTAACCGGCTATCCCGCTGCCGGCAAGCTGTACACCGTCGTGTCAGAGTGATACAGGCAGCGTCCTTTTACACCACCTCCAAATCTGTGCCAGTCTCTCCTTCTGGGAATCTCTGTGAGAAACAGTTTAAAGATCTTATTTCTCCATTGTAAGGGAAAGAGGTCCAAAATAAAGTGCTTGTTCCCTGGGGATGCAAAAGAATTATTAAGGTAAAAAGGCTTACTTTTGAAAATAATAGGTCAAACACCAAATGGATTATTTTAGTACTTGAGTATTTCCTGATTCATATTTTAACCTAATTTCCATTTCTCAGAGGACTTTTGGCATGCAGTGATACCTAGTACCCTGGTTTAATATTTTATCCATTTCCCCAAAGCCAGTCAAGAATGTAATGAAACAGAATAAGATTAATATCAAAAACCTGCTAAATTGGCACTTCTCTCGTGGTCCAGTGGTTAAGAATCCTCCTTGTAATGCAGGGGATACTGGTTCAATCCCTGGTCTGGGAAGATCCCACATGTCATGGAATAACTAAGTCCACGTGCCACAGCTACTGAGCCCGTACTAAGCAACAAGAGAAGCCCCAGCAGAGACAAGCCCAAGCACTGCAACTAGAGAACTGCCTGTGCTCAGCCATGAAGACCCAAGGTGGTCAAAAATAAATCAATAAGCAAAATGAGTTGTTTAAAAAACTTCCAAGCTTACAAATAGATCAAGTCCAGAAACTTCTGGGAGACAATATAACAAGAGATCCCTGAAGTTTTCGCATAAAACCTGGGTCCCCCCAAATCAATCAGTAGTCCAGATGGATGGATCGTTGGTGGGTATTCCTGATTACGGCATCCTAATTACAGGGTCCCAGTATGCGCCCACTGTCATTAAAATTATTTTCCAGCTATTTTAGGTACAGCCCCAGAGTTGTTCAAACTAAAACTCTAATGAAAAACATAAAAAGTTGCAGGCATTTCCACTTTAGTGAAAATGCACTAATTTTTTAATGGAATAAAATATCCATCTATGCTATAGGAAGCCAAATGATGTATTTGCACAGTCAGTAATAAAACATGTGGCCACTTAGATTGAAGACCACAAAACAGCAAAGCACATATGATCTAGCGAATCATGTTGCCTAAGAAAATTTCAACATTATGAAGAATTAAATTCCCTGTTATGAACATGCTGTTTATTTAAAAACCAAATGAGACAAAACTTGTTTAAATCTGTGTGACAAACAATAAGCCAAACTGAAAGTGTTAGTTCAGAGTATGTGAGGAACTGTCCTGTCCGCATCTTTGAGACTTTAGTAGCTATCATCTGTGCTTCTCGCAGATTTTACTGCCTTATAGGGGAAAAAGTCTCCCAGAGACCAATTTCTGCAAAACAAAACCAGTTCCCGTAAAGGGGTAAATTCCCATGGAGATAGTATTACATTTTTCTCAGCCTTATGCAAGGTAGATAAATTAACAGTAAACAAGCATCTTTGAAACCAGGTATGCCACAGAAAGTTCTCATCAGCTGTAGACTTTGAGCAGGTACCACAAGTCCCTGCATCAACACAACTATGCTGAGGACCTTAAAATGTATAGTGCAGGCGCTCTTTCCCAAGTTATAAAGGAAAAATACCAATTACATGGAAAAAGATTTAAGGACGATTATTCTCTTAAAAGTAAAAATGTAGAATTTAGTTTTTTCACATTTCAAGCATTCTGGCACGTCCATTGTATTAAATTCAAAGCAATTCTGTTGCCTAGGAAAGAAATGCACATTGAAATAGCTAAGCAAAATGGGGAAATTGACATCTTATCTCACCAGAAACCAGACCACAGAAAAAGGTGGGGGACACGTCTGGATATCAGAACCCCAATCCAAGGACCCCAATAACATAAAAGCTTTCTCAGCATCTCCCACATTGAATATTCTGTCTCTATTATTACGGATTGGCTTGTCTAGAAGACTTCACAAGGACATGAGTGAAATCTATGAGTCTTGAAATCTATCATCGTTATAACTTAAGAAGACACTGATGGGGACTCTTCCTGAAATGTGTTTTTCTCAAGATTCTTCTTTAATGTGGAACATTTTTAAGGTCTTTACTGAATTTGTTACAATGCAGCTTCTGGTTTTTTTTTTTCTTTTTTAAAAATACTTTATTCTGTTTTACAGTACTGTATTGGTTTTGCCATACATGGACATGAATCAGCCACAGGTGTACACGATCTCCCCATGCCGAAGCCCCCTCCCACCACCCTCCCCACCCTATCTCCCCGGATCATTCTGTACACCAGC
>SJYW01019391.1:622627-806214 GCA_006410735.1 Raphicerus campestris
ACCAGCCCCAAGCATCCTGTATCCTGTATTGAACATAGACTGGTGCTTCATTTCTTATATGATAGTATACATGTTTCAGTGCCATTCTCCCAAATCATCCCACCCTCTCCCTCTCCCTCAGATGACAAAAGTCCGTTCTATACCTCTGTGTCTTTTATATTGTCTCACTTACAGGGTCATCATTACTATCTTTCTAAATTCCATATATATGTGTCAGTATACTGTATTGGTGTTTTTCTTTCTGGCTTACTTCACTCTGTATAATCGGCTCCAGTTTCATCCATCTCGTTAGAACTGAGTCAAACTTATTCTTTTTAAGGGCTGAGTAATACTCCATTGTGTATATGTACCACAGCTTTCTTATCCATTCATCTGTTGATGGACATCTGGGTTGTTTCCATGTTCTGGCAATTACAAATAATGCTGCAATGAACATTGGGGTACATGTGTCTCTTTCAATTCAGGTTTCCTCGGTGTGTATGCCAATTCCTTAAAAAATTGCAAATAGAACTGCCTTATGACCCAGCAATCCCACTGCAGCTTCTGTTTTATGAGGGATGTGAGATCTTAGTTCCCCTACCGGGGATGGAACCTGTACGACCCCCTGCATTGGAAGGCAAAGTTTCAGGCACTCAATCACCAGGGAAGTGCCTGTATTTCTTTTTGAACCAAAGTGATGGGCACCATTTCGATCTCTTCTCTGTGGCCTGAGGGTGAAATATTTCCATGGGCCACCTCCATCAGAAGCATGTTCAAAGTTGGGGTGAAGAGGTTACTAAAAGTAGCTAAAGTTCAATATACTTAAAAAATTCATACATTATATTAAGATTCCTTAAAATTCACACAGTTTGTGCTTTTTATTGTCAAATAGTATTTGTTTAAAGTAGTGTTCCTTAAAGAAATGAACCACTTAAAAGTCCTCGTAGTTTCTGTTTTTCCAGCAAAACATAATGGCTAATTTTGAAGCTATACATAGTAAGCTGGTTCTTAAGGTTGTTCTTCAAGTTATAAAAGAAATGAGATACCCATTTAGAGGAAGACTTGAGAAAAATTCTAATATATAAACCCCAAGTTCAGTCATACTTCCAGGGCGTTTTTGGTATTCTTAAAGGATCCTATTCTCTATTCACATCCTCCCCATAAGCCAGGTTGCCCTTGTACTGACCTTACTTCTGGCCTTGCCTGCATGTGAAGTTTTCAACATCACCGCAGTTTGCAATAAGCTGATACTACCAAAAAAGCTTCTGCTCTTTTAACAAAAGCAGGCTAAAGGTGAGCTAATTAAAGGAGGATGCTTTCCGCTCTTACAATCCTCTTGCCCTTTTAAACAGCTCAGGCGAGAGCTAAAGTTAATTAAAAAGAGAAGGTAGCTTCCATTCTTCTAATTTTTCTAGAGGTTGGAGAAACTTCATGATTAATAACTGCTGAGCATGTGTGTGAGTGATAAGAGACTTCAGTTATATCTGTCTCTTTGTGACCCCGTGGACTATAGCCTGCTAGGCTCCTCTATCAAAGGGATTCTCTAGGCAAGAATACTGGAGTGGGTTGCCATTTCCTTCTCCAGGGGATCTTCCCAACTCAGGGACTGAACCTGCATCTCACATCTCCTGCATTGGCAAGTGGGTTATTTATCACTAGTGTGAAGGAAGCTGATTCTTCACCTGTTGCTTCCTCCCTACTGTACCAGGAGGTGGTCATTCTCTCCTCCTGACACCTTTCACAGGAGAGCAGACTCTCCATCCAAACCCTAAAATATCCAGGATATGTGCTGCTCGAAGTTTTCCTGGTCCACATTACAATTTGCAGGTCCTTCAGTTCACCCTCTGTATTTAAAGGGCTAATCGTGTAGTTGACGGCAAAGATGGCCACAGACATTTCTCTTCCTTCCCTTGATGCCCCTGGAAGCTCTCACCCTTACTCTCTGAACTATCACTGAAGATTTGCTTTGGAAAGGGAGCATTAGCAAATGTCAGTCAATGGGAAGCTGGAAAAAGCTTGTGGTCTGGGACTTTCCTTGGTGCCCAAAGCCACCAGAGGATGAGTCCAAGTCAGCCTGCTGGATGATGAGGGGCATGTGACCAATAGACTCCTGTCACCTCCCCTCACCAGAGGCAGAGGGCCGTTGGTGACAACAGTCACATCTGTGAGCCCAGCCAAGCCCAGCAGAAAACCCAACCAACCATGCCCAGCCTAAATCAACCATCCACAGAATCCTAAAGAAATACATGGTACTGTTTTAAGTTTCTAAGTTAGAGTATGGTTTCTACACAGGGATATCTTGCGGATAGACAGCACTGTCATGGAGTTGACAAATAGGGCCCACAGAGATAACAAATACTCTAACACTAAAAGCGTGTCATTAAAATCAGGACACAGAAAGCGGTCAACTGTATCAGTGAATTCAGCAAGCCAGAAATGCAAAATTGGAAAAAGCATTGTAAAAGAAGAGAGGTGTTTTGTTTTGCTGATGATACATTTGTATGTCCAGAACACCGTCAGTTAGAAACAAACAGATAAAAGGACAATCCCTCCAAATCTTCTATAATTATTAGAGATTTTGATTAGCCCACACACTGAAATAGAGCTCCTATGGGCTGCAGTCATGACGGAAGTACAGCTGAGCTCAGCTGGAGCCCCCTGTAACCAAGGCCAGCTTAATTAATATGCAACATTATAACATACAATATACAAACACCAACACAGTTTACCCGTGCTCACTGTAAGTATGTGAAATTGGAAATGCAATAAAGTAAAATAAACCACCATTTTATTCATGGTGGTTAACAGGACTCATAAGAAGAAAACTACTCAATATGTAGAGATACTAATACTGAAGTTAAATAAGCAAATTAAAAAAAAAAACAACTGGGAATATATTTGTTCTCAGAGCAGAAGATTAAATCTTAGATGTATTATCTCTCCCCAAATTCCTCTCTAGGTTTAATGCAATTTCAATTAGAATTCTCTAAAATGATTCTGGAATTAGACAAAACTACTTTACATTTTATATGAAAGGATAAATGTTCAATCATGGTGTAGAGAATTATGAAAGGAAAGAGCAGTTAAAATGACTTTCATTACTAGGTATTTGAAAGAATTATGAATCTACCATAATGAAATCAATGTATTATTAGCCTAGGAATAGAGAAGGCAATGGCACCCCACTCCAGTACTCTTGCCTGGTGAATCCCATGGATGGAGGAGCCTGGTAGGCTGCAGTCCATGGGATCGCGAAGAGTCGGACATGACTGAGCGGCTTCACTTGCACTTTTCACTTTCATGCATTGGAGAAGGAAACGCAACCCACTGCAGTGTTCTTGCCTGGAGAATCCCAGGGACGGAGGAGCCTGGTGGGCTGGTGTCTATGAGGTCGCACAGAGTCGGACACGACTGAAGCGACTTAGCAGCATGGCAGATACTACATCAATGGAACAGAGCAGAGTTCAGCCTATTCCCCTATATGTGAAAGCAACATACAAAGATTGCGTTTCATGGATTCAGAGACAACAAAGCACGCTATGTCATGGTGATACTGACACAACTCCATCTCCATGTGGAAGACAATATAACTAATTCTCTCTTATACTTAAAGATTTAAATGCAAAATATAAAACAACAACAAAAATCTTTAGGAAAAACAAAGATTGAGACTACGTACACAATCTTGGGAAAGAGGATTCTTTGTAACCAAGTCAGAAATCCAGAAGCTCTAAAAGGTAAATGATTATTAAAAAATGCTATGTAAAGTCTATATAGAGACAGATACCATATTTCTATTAACAAATGGAGTTTTCCTACAAACAAATGAAATTAAAGTTTGGAGAAAATAATAGAAAAAAAACTTGGAATTCTATTTCCAATAATAAAAAACTATACTATGGAGTACATCTGACATGTATTCTAAGCCTTGTATATGTATTAAGACTTTAATCCTCACAGCAACTCATTTAGGAACTTATTCATCTTCTGAAAGCCACTTACAATATATTTTTTGTAATCACAAAACTTCAGTGGCTGGCATGGCAGACTCTCCATTGCTTCACAGCGAAATACAAGGTTACTCTGAGATTCAAAGCCCTCTACAATGAGCGAATTTCCTTCGGTGGACTTATCTTCTATTATCCCATTCCAAGAGCCCACTCTGTCTTCCTTTCTTTATGGCCTTACTTCAGAGAGAAATTCTGCTTGGGATACTTTCTTTGCATTTTTCACATGAAATCTGATGATTTTCTCAAGCTCCATTTTCCGCTTTGTAATCTTTCCTGTTCTCAGACCTGTTGCAGTCTCACCAGTATTCAACTTTCCTGCAAATTTTTTGATGCTTTTCTTGTGTCCATGTAGTGAATTCTATAGGATAAGCAACTTGATAACAGAGAGTATGTTTTACTTATCTCTAAAGTGTTTAGAACACAACAATTGTTTGAGCTACAGCTAGTGAACCCAATATATTAATGGAAGAAACAGCAGGTTTCTGCAGGCTTACCAGTATTTTATTCAGAAAATTTTAGTAGCTTCTCAGAAGCTATAAACTTTCTAGCAAGGAATATGAAGTCTGAACCAACTCACAATTCTAGTCTTATATAGTCTTATTCTAGTCTTATATATGGATGTTTTGATTTAAATTCTTTCCAGTTTATTTACATTCCATTAAGTGCATGAGAATTTCTCAATTTTCTTCTGTTTGTGGTTCTGTCTCTTCTAATATTCTATGAATTCTTTGAGGGTAGGGACTGTTATCTTATCCATTTCAGTAATTTAGTCACTAAACACTGTAGGGATATAGTAGGTACTTGAAAATATGTATTGAACAAATAAATGTTGTCCCACCTATCTATAATGCTTTTCCATCTGCTCGTCTTTTACCATGAGCCAATAAGATCTTTGAAGCTTATCAGTCAAACTTTCTCTGGCCACTCCACCCGGAAGTAATCTCACATTTCTTTCAACTATAAATTCATTCTATGTGTCACTTTAATTCACAGATTTTCAACCCAATCTCACTTGATAGCTTAGTCATATGATTTATATATGTCTTCCAGGTGGTAGTCAAGCTTCTTGACAATCAAGCCACCACCTAGCCTTCTTCATTTTCCATGTCTGACCAGTGATGATTCCTTGCCTAAATTTAACTTCTCTTCCAATGACAACTGGGCTCCACTATTTCCAGAATCATATAGCTCATGTTTTTTCTCATGATTTCTTGAAACTTTAGTTTCTCATATTTTCTTATCTACATAGGTGTATCATCTCTATTATAAACTCAGAAATTTCAAGAACACACAGGAAAGCCTGAATCCAGTCTATCTTTACATCCCTTCAATATCTGATAGAGAAGGAAAGCATTATATAAATACTTATTTAGCTGAAAATTACTTTTAATGGTTATTTGCAGATAAAAGGTAACAGTTGACGTTTCTAATTTTATTTTTTTACAGTTCTGTGTGAAGTCTCTTTAGTCATGTCTGACTCTTTGTGACCCTGTGGACTGTAGCCCATCAGGCTCCTCTCTTCTAGGAATTCTCCAGGTGAGAATGCTGGAATGGGTTGCCACACCCTCCTCTAGGAGATCTTCCTGACCCAGGACTGAGCCCATGTCTCTTATGTGTCCTGCATTGGCAGGTGGGTTCTTTACCATCAGCACCACCTGAAAAGCCCCATTATTTGAATTTTTTTCAGTTTAATTATAGTTCCCCAAATGCATGTGTTTTTCTCAACTTTCCCTCTATTTATGGTTTAAATACTGGCTTTAGATGATTTTACCCTAAGATATACAAATGAGCTGCTAAAGATTTCATCTTATGTAATTATAAAATAATAATGAAAATTACATAAAGTGAGCATTTTAACTACATCTTACCAACATCTTTTATGGGGCATACTTGATGGCTCAGACAGTAAAGAACCTGCCTGTGATGCAGGAGACCTGGATTCGATCTCTGGGTCAGGAAGATTCCCTGGAGGAGGGCATGGCAACCCACTCCAGTATTCTTGCCTGGAAAATCTCCTGGTCAAAGGGGCCTGGTAGGCTGCAGTCCATGGGGTCACAAAAGAGTCAAACATGACTGAGTGACTAACATTTCACGCTTTTAGTATCTCTTAATGTCATGAACCAGGAGTCTATCGTTCCTGTTCCTACGCCTGCTTGTGTGGATTTTGTCAAGTCTTACGCTTGTTAGTCTAGTTCCTCTGTCTGTGAACACAGATGAAAAACATGGTCTCTGACTTTGGTATAATGCTGCTGTAACACTGTGTGACTGTGTTTTGTAAATGGAGAGTGGTTTGAAAATACCAAAATTTTATAGTAGACAAGGCTAGCTATTTCCTACCAGATGTCTAAGACCTAGTATTTTGCAAGATGCTCATGAATATTTTTAAAAATTAAAATAACTTGGTCATCTATCTATATTTGAGACATGCTACATAGTACATTTTATCTCTGGAAGATCACAAATTCATTGTATTCTAATAAACAGTACAAATTTGTTCATTAAGACAACTTCCTTAACTTTTTGTAACACTGTGTTTGTCCAACTTGTTTGATCAAGAGATGTCTTCACTTTTCTTTTTTAAAATATTATCTATACCAAGAGGAATCACGTTTCTCTACATTCACCATAAGCAAATTTGGCATCTAAAAACTTCATCTTTCACTGATTAAAAAAAAATAGCAAACACATTCTAATAGAACATTAAAAATGCTAATTAGCAACACTGTCTGTATAAATCACTAATAGGGAGTTAGCTTCATAAATGGGGAAATATTCTAACTCTTTTTGGGCCCAGGGGTGCCTTCCACCATCCCAGAGCAGGAATTTCCTCAATGACACCCCTGTGGCCAAAAAGAGTTAACACTGCTCAATATACCTAATTCATTCCCAGGATGTAATTTACACACTAGACTAATCTGGCTGAATATGAAAGTTTTCCTGGCTTTTCTTAAATCTATAAAACTTCGAATGGGTCACAAAGGGCAAATTATCAGGCTGTACAGATTAACAATCAACAATTTAGTGCACATCTTTTTTCTTCAGTTTTGAGAGTAAATAGTGCTATGGCTTTTTAAGTGCAGCATAAAAAAGGCTTACATGATTTAAATAAGATTTTGGAATTACTTAAGGAATTTTCTCATTGGTTTTATTCTTGGTTTGACCCCAGTGGGGAAGGACCCATGTTTGTAATGTGATCTTAACAATATTGGTACCTCAAGATTAGATGGGCTTCATATATAGAAAGGGCATCAGAAATCTGTGTTTACAGGAAGTTCAATAGATTGAAGGATTAGGTTCTGTTCTGTACCTCAGTCTATAGGAAAAATATAAATATGGGAGAGAATTGTATTTCTGTGGAAAAGTGATACAAGCAAGTGTTTTATCTTATCCTTCCTCTATACCAAAATATAAACCTTGAGCACTTCCTTTTTTCAGTTCTTTTCAAAGGGATAATTATTGTTCAGTTCACATTCAGGAATGGTCTTTTAAAAGAGTGGTTATGCGCTCTTTTCTGCCTCATCTCTGATGAGGCATACTGTGGAGTCCTGGCAATAAAAGTGATCATTAGTGCAGGGATTTCAAACACAGTGGAGCTCTTTTTATTGAGGTTTATCAGAAGAAGCAAAGACTATAGTTTGAAAAATCCTCACTGGTAATTCTAATTGATCTGCTGGAAATCTGGGACCGCTTCATGCCATTTTATCTTGCGCTGTGGAAAATCACAGCTTTGCAGAGGGATGGCATGGTGCTCAGTAAATGTTTATCAAATACACAAATGTTAATTGTTTAAAAAGCTATCACACAGTGCTGTTGTCTTGTCCCTTCTTGAAACAAACAAACAAACAAACAAAGCACTTTCAATGTCTAATTTATTTATTTATTTTTTGGTAGTTCCATTTTATTTATTTATTTTTTCCTTTTAATACTTTATTCTATTTTACAGTACTGAATTGGTTTTGTCATACATTGACATGAATCATCCACAGGTGTACACGATCTCCCCATGCTGAAGCCCCCTCCCAGCTCCCTCCCCACCCCACCTCCCCGGATCATCCTGTACACCAGCNCTTGCAGCAACTAGAGAAAGCCTGAGCAGCAGTGGAGACCCAGCACAGCCAAAAATGGAAAAAATTATTTTAAAAAACCCACAAAAACGGTTGATTACTTATGTTAGTATCTATAAAGGAAAAATATGTTGATCTGAAGGGAACTTGGCCAGACTTAGGCCTAGAATGTAGGACTTAGGCCAAAAAGCAAAATCACACTAAAATAGGAAGTCAAGAAACACCTGGAGTTAACAGGCAAATTTGGCCTTGGAATAAGGAATGAAGCAGGGTAAAGACTAATAGAGTTTTGCCAAGATAATGCACTGCTTATAGCAAACACCCTCTTCCAACAACACAAGAGAAGACTACACATGGACATCACCAGATGGTCAACACCGAAATCAGATTGATTATATTCTATGCAGCCAAAGATGGAGAAGCTCTATACAGTCAACAACAACAACAAAAAAGACCAGGAACTGACTGTGGCTCAGATCATGAACTCCTTATTGCCAAATTCAGACTTAAAGTGAAGAAAGTAGGGAAAACCGCTAGACCATTCAGGTATGACCTAAATCAGATCCCTTATGATTATACAGTGGAAGTGAGAAATAGATTTAAGGGCCTAGATCTGATAGATAGAGTGCCTGATGAACTATGGAATGAGGTTCGTGACATTGTTCGNAGCACCTTATAGATTTTACCGAAATAGAATAGTTTTTTAATTATTATTTTTTCGACATAGAATTTGACACTCAGTTTCCAACTTGGCATGTTTTTATTATGTATGCACTTTCCCTAAGAGAAATATTATTTCCTGAAGAAATGGAATTTATTGTTTTACAATACGTAGGTAGGCATACCTGCTCAGTCCTCTTTGTGACCACATGGGCTGTAGCCCATTGCTGCTGCTGCTGGTAAGTTGCTTCAGTCGTGTCCGACTCTGTGTGACCCCACAGAGGGCAGCCCACCAGGCTCCCCTGTCACTGGGATTCTCAAGGCAAGAACACTGGAGTGGGTTGCCATTTCCTTCTCCAATAGGAGAAGCCCATCAGGCTCCTCTGTAAATGGGATTTTCCAGGCTAGAATACTAAAGTGAGTTGCCATTCCTCCTCCAGGGGATCTTCCTGACCCAGGAACTGAATCTGTCTCCTGCACTGCAGGCAGATTATTTACCACTGAGCCATTGCAGAAGCCTGTTTAACAATAAGTGAGTTGATAAAAAAAAAAATAGAGAGCCTGATTTCTAGAATACTGGAAGAAGAGCCTGAAACAGCAGTCAAAGAAACCAGCACTTGTTCAGTGAAAATCCACAGCAGCTGAAGCAGCTTTACTCAGACACTTAAATGCTTTCTTCTTTCATATAACTCCTTCATTCAACTGTTATGATGCTCTCAAAAATGCCAACATTGTCATTCTGTATGCATCTATAAACTAGTTCTCCTGAAGAGATGAAATTAAATTTCAACATCTAATCGCATAAAACCGGCACCACCTGATAGCTTGCTGTATATGAAGTACACACTCCCATTCTCTTTTTGAAACCTGGGGGTGTGGCATCAGATACTGCAAGGGATGAAGGACGGGTCTCTACACCCTGCACTCAGTCTGATGCTTGAAGTTGGTTTATGACTTGGGCTCCTACTATGCAGGTTTTGTATTCACTGCTCTGACACAGCTTCCTGACTAGGGTGAACGCTGAATTGAATTAATGCCTGTATTTGTTTTCTACTGCAGCAGGGACTAAATGTTTGTGCCCCCAAAATTCATATGTTGAAGCCCTAACCTGCAATGTGATGGTAATTGGAGGTGGGCAATTTGGGAGGTAATTAGGTTCCAGTGAGATCATGAGGGTGGGGTCCTCATAAAGGGATCACTACCCTTGTAAGACAAAAGAGAACCCAGTGAAGACACTGTGATAAATGACCTGTAAGTCAGTAGGGAATTCTCACCAGGAAATACATCTGCCAGGCTTGATCTTGGACATGTGAAAGATAAATATTTCTAAGATACCCAGTCTGTGGTGTTTTCTATACCAGCCTAAGGTGACGAGTACACTGACCTAAGATGTTATTGTACAAGTACTTAGTAGCTTAAACAGATCATCTTACAGTTCTGTAGATGAAAATATAGTGTAGGTCTCATCAGGCTAAATGAGCATTTTTTATTTGGGTTATTGGCAGAATTCAGTTCCTCAGTGTTGTCAGACTAAGGTTCCCCTTTCTTTGCTGGCTGTGAGTAGAGGACTGTTCCCAGCATCTCCAGGCTACCCACATTCCTTGGCTCTTATTTCTGCCATCATCTCCATCTAGCAAAGATGGTTTGAGTCCCTCTCATGCTTGGAATCTTTCCTCTTTCCTTTTCTGCCTTATTTTTCTGACTCACTTTAGAAAGATTCTCTGCTTTTAAGGATTTACTAGTTGGGTCAACCCAGCCAAACCAGGATAACCTCTACCTCTCAAGGCCTACACTGCTAGTCACATCTGCAAAATCCCTTTGTCATGTAACATGACATAAACATTATAGGAATTAGAGCATGGACGTCTTGGGGGACATTATTCTGCCTATCACAATTTTCAGACATGGTGACCTTTGAGAATAAAAGGGAGCACTATCAATAATTATGCCACAATAGTAGGGATACACCAGGACACATGGCCAACCAATTTATGGTACTAAGAGTTAAGAAATGGGGGTCTCAAAAATGTGTGTTTGTGCTCAGATGCTTAAGGGGGAATATTTATATGCTGAGGTGAATGAGTTGAGCTGTGTTATAAGAATATTATCTAATCAATTGGGTATATTTCATAATGCCTTCTGTGGACAGAGGATGGGGGCTGGGGTGCTAAAGAAATGAGTAAGACGCAGCAGTGACTTCAAGAAGCTTCCAGCTAATTCTCCATAGATGCATTTATGAATCTCCACCCTGACTCCCAAATGTGCTCCAGGTTTGCACGGTCTAGTAGGGATGAATGAGCATTTGATTGCAGAGGAAGGGCATCGTCTGTGGATGAAAAGTAAGTTCTCCTTGATCATGAAGGCACATGACGTGCAGGACGATGAGAAATCTCTTCTCCAACCCCTAGGCTGGCAAACCACGACCAATACAAGTAAAAAGAAGGTAAAATGAATGTTCTACCTAGAACATTTCTTTAATTAAGAAGTAGACTACTAGGGACTCTGCTTTAATTAACCACAGAGTGCCACATTAACCTTTTCTCATGTTGTTATTAAGTTGAAGCTCTGCTACCCTAGGTGGAATTCCTTCAAATGCATTCTGTTATCCTTAGGCAGATGCAGATTGAAAAAGAAATTAAATATGAAGATACTATTTCCATTAAAAGATAATTATGAAATTCAAATTATGCATGTATTCATACATGATTATATAATGACTTAAAATGAAGCAATTACTTTGAGATATTCATTGGTCCTAGTTAGAAATGCTTACATATCTCACAAGAATTAATGCTTTATATTTATTTACACTTGAATCTTTATACTGTAAGATGAGATGAGTTTTTCTGGCTTGGTAATCTTAGTGTTATTAATTCATCATAATCTTATTTATATGAGGATGGCTATGATTCTTGCTTTATGTATGTACTATCTTAATATTCTTGTAATCATCTGGCATTTTATGGGTTATTTGAAATAATACTTCTACATAAATATGATTAAATTTATATTAAATTTTGGTATTGTTTCTAGACAAATATATGTGAAAATGTTCATACTTAAGAGGCATAAACAAAATAAATGACAATGTACTTTCATGCTCACCATTAAACAGAAAATTGAACACTGAAGTGCTTTAAGATGTTTACAGTTTAAAAGATTAAAGTATTATTGACTTCTAATTTGAATTACTATTTTGAATGTATGTATTTTTGGTACAGATATGAAATTTAATTTCCTTAATTGTCACATAAATCACATGAAAGTAGTTCATGCTAAACTTTAAAGAGAATTATAAACAATTGAATTTCACTATAGGAAAAGTCTGATGAAAACAGAAAAATTTGTTTGTAAAAACTAAGACATGAAGAAAAAAATATATAGATCAATCCTGAAAATGATGTGACTGACGTTCACAAACATTTTTAGAAGAAGCCTATGAGAAGAACACTATATGTCAAAACAACTTTCACTTTATAAAGATTATAAATACATGTGCTGAGTTCTATCGTCATTTCTATTACATACACATCAATTGATATCCCTATGATTTTTTTCAGGTTGTTAAAGTTGTAACAAACATATGTACCACAAAATATTTATTTGTGAAAGAATATGTTAATGTAATAAATGTGATCATGAAGAAATTAAAATTTTTAATACCTGGTGTTGTTTTTAGTTGCTAAAGTCGTTTCTGACTCTTTGTGACCCCATGGCTGCAGCAGGCCACTCTGCAGTTAAGTACCAAAAAGAGTGAATTGTATTTGGAAATAATTTGCAGGTGATGTGTTAGAGAGGATGAGAGATGAGTGTGTTGTGCTGAAGCAGTTGAGGGGTATTGATGTTTCAGGTGACAGCCTGGCAAGAGAAGATAAATGCCATTGGCTGATGATACATCACTAGAAAATTCTGGGTCCTGGCTTTTTCAGAGGAAGGGTCTGACAAATAAAGGTATTAAACTTTATAAAAATTGGGGAAAAAACAGTCTTTTAGTACAGCTGCTGCTACTGCTGCTTAGTCATGTCCAACTCTGTGTGACCCCATGGACTCTAGCTGGCCAGGCTCTTCTGTTCATAGGATTCTCCAGGCAAGAATACTGGAGTGGGTTGCCACGACTTCCTTCAGGGTTAGTGTAGCTGAGTAGATGCCAAGATACCTAAGATCTTTTTTGTAATGTGTGAGAAAGGGATTATCAATGTGATTACAACACAAGTGCCATATGACATGATAGTACAAAATGGCTTTGCATTATGAGACAGGGTGTGTGGATAACTAAGCCCATGTAGAACCGCGGCTTCCAAGAGGTGGCCGCCTAAGGTTTAAACTGCAATCCAAGGAGTTCAAGTGTAGAATAAGAACAAATGTGCTGCACACAAAAGAGAAGACCTGGAGGAGAAGCTCAGAAGCTCACGGGTGTGTGCAGGGGCATGACAAAGGATGATCAGATACATAACTGGACACAGTTATAAAGGGCCTTGGCAGTTATAGTTTATACTTTGGACTTTATTCTGTAGTGACATAAAAACATCAAGGGTGTTTTGTGGGAATGTGTATATCCAAAGGTTCAGGATGGATTGGACAGGGAAGAGATTTGCAAAGAGGGTGGGTTCTACCCCTGGGTTGGGAAGACCTCCCTGGAGGAGGCAACCTACTCCAGTATTCTTGCCTGGAGAATCTCCATGGACAGAGGAGCCTGGCAGGCTACAGTCCATGGGGTCACAAAGAGTCAGACAGGACTCGGAAACTGAGTACAGCCTGTTAGAAGAGTTCTGATATGCTTTACTTGAGAACTGGGGAGAGACTGACAGAGAAGAGATACAGCTGATGTGGTAAGAAGAGAAAGACTGGAGAAACGTGGTGAAGATACGTTGCTAATGGAAACAGGCCATATGTGAATAATAGCAAGTTTGGAGATAAGCTGGAAAAGAGATCAGAAGTCTGGTCTTTTATTTCAGACATGAAGAATTTGAATTGCCCATGGGACTTTCCATCAGATATATTCAACTGGCAAATGAATATCTGATTCTTGTGCTCAGAAGGTCAGTAAGAGATACAGATTTGAGTGTGGAGAAACTGAACCTACCAGAATGGAATGAGATTACCCAGGGAGGACAGAGACATCGAGAGCTGACCTCAAATATTTAAAGAGTGAAGAGCTGTGAAAGAAGTTAGAAATCAGTTATCAAAAAAGTAATAGGAGAGCCAGGAGAGCTCAGTTCTCCTTGTTTGTGATAATTATTGCAATTAAGTGTGACAATTCCATGCCATGGTATGGTCACAAATAATACCATACATTAATGCATTGTCTCTTTAATGACATAGGATTCCTTTGGTTACTAGTTGGGGATTAGCATCCATAGGAATGGACATCATTTTCCTTTTGAGAGTGGAGTGGTTTATTTTTTAAAAAAATAAGGTATTAAAATGTGTGGATCTCTCCTCATTTGTCACATTTCTATGCCAATATTTCAGGCTGCACTTCAGCAATTTTACGAAGTGGTCACAAATACTGCTGCTCAAAATTTCAGTCACAGTCCTACACACCTACTGGGTTATTTTGATGTAACACAGATAATGAGATGGGTCAGATACTTCACAATTTCTTTGTTGCTAAGCACTAAGCACACACTTTCTTTGGCCCTTGTCAGCGCTGGCAGAAATGTTTTAAAAGAGATATTTATTAGAGTGGTGGTGTAAGTTCTCTGCTGTTTACCTTCTCAGAATTCCCATAAGTAAACACTCTGTGTGCTATGCTTAATGTCTGTTTTTATTTTCCCGTTTATTCATACCTGAGGCACCCCACGTTTATGCTAGGTTTATTTTCTTGGAATACTGTCACTTAAAAACACTTTCAAAAAGTGAAATTCTTATCCAGTAATTTTTTTTGCTAACCTTTTTATTGAGCTTTCCTTTCTCTCTTGCTTTTCTTATGTCATTGCCAAATATTTATTTTTGCACTCAACATAGCTTTTCAAAAAACTTCATATTTTTATGATTTCATCAGGTTTGCTAGTCCATAAGATCAAAAGGAATAGAAATAAAGAACAAAAAGACAGCCATGGGATCCAATACCCTGCTGGCATAGTCTTGAAAATCTTTGATAGTGTTGGCAACTATTTGCAGAACTCTGCATAAGCAGAATTGGACAAATCTATAGATGTGATCAATATTCACCTACAAACCCAATGCTTTCTTGCTTTCAGTAAAAATCTATACTGAAAAATATCAGAAATATATGGAAAAGATATGACAATGTCATATATTTGTTTGAGGATTTTTGTCTTCAAAGTTTGGAGTATGTCACTCTTGAAGAGTCAGGGAACTATTTAACTTCCCTAGGAAATATGCTTGAAAGAAATGAAGGCGCTTCTGTAACCCTCTTTGGTCCCCTAATACTAAGGGTAATCAAAGCTCAGCCAATGTCACAAAGATAGAAACAAGCTAGATTATTTAGCATACAAACCCCAGGAGGGTGCCAGGGTCTGGGGAGGAGGGTGGAGTAATGGTCAAGTAAGTGGGAACGTGACCTGTGCTTAGATTTTTTTGTCATCCTGTACTTCTGGGGTTCTGTCCAAATGTTCATGATTAGCCTTTCTGGAGAAACCTTACAGAGACAATATGACTCTGGGAGAGTCACGTATTAGTGATAAAAGGCAGAGTCACACAGTCTGATCTCTGAGAAGCAGACTCTGAAAGAGGTTAGAATACAGGAATTTATAAGAAGCTGCCCTTGGAAGTTCTGACCAATTCTCACCTACTAATTCAGTGTTCTTCTAATTAAAAAAAAAAAATCCCTCATGCATGGGATTTTTTTCAATAAATCTAAAATTGGTCATCTGTATCCATGAAATCTGCATCTACATATTCAGAGGGCTGAGTATATGCAAATTTTCATATCTGTACTGGGTCCTGAAACCAACCCCTCTAGATATGAAGGATGAGAGATTATACTCTCCTCTCCACCCCATTATTAATCTCAGATACCTACTGTGTCTTACTTTTTAGTGCATTTTTTTTCACTGTGATCCCATGCTAGCTCATCTTCTGTGAAAATTTTAATAATTTCTGAGTACCCAGGTGTATGGTCAGGCCATTCAAAATGGCCATTCTCTTGCTCTCTGTACATCCCCCTGCTAGGCCAGGGCCTGCTGCTCTTACATTCTACTCATGTGACTAACCTTTCTATACCCTTGCCCCTGCTGCTGCTAAGTCACTTCAGTCATGTCCGACTCTGTGCAACCCCATAGCTGGCAGCCCACTAGGCTCCGCCATCCCTGGGATTCTCCAGGCAAGAACACTGGAATGGGTTGCCATTTCCTTCTCCAATGCATGAAAGTGAAAAGTGAAAGTGAAGTCACTGAGTTGTATCCAACTCTCAGCGACCCTATGGACTGCAGCCTCCGACCATGGGATTTTCCAGGCAAGAGTACTGGAGTGGGGTGTCTCAGCTAATAACTGCTGTAACTTTAGATTGGAATATCTCCACCATGATAGCTTATCAAGGGGTGGTAAGGTACAATCTTTTGTTGGTTTCCCTGGTAACCAGCGAGTCAACTAGAGGTCAGCTCTTGCTATAACTGGTTACCTTCCCTTGCCTGCATTCCTCTGCTTGCAGTGGAGTGTCACTGCTGGACCTTGCTTCAGATGTGTAAGATCTTCCTATCCATTAAGCCATTGATGTCTCTGTTGTTGACTCTGGGTTCCTTCTTCAGTCTTAGCAAGTACAGAGTTTGCAGCCTGTGGGGTGCAGCCCAGCACCATAGCAGGGACTATCTGTTCTATTCACCTCCTCCTCCAGTGATGGGATTCTCTCTGGCATCACCATCTGGGAGGGCTGATCCAACTCACAAATGCTGTTTGCAGGTCAACTTTCTCAGACTGATTCTGCCACCAGCTCTCCCAGGATGGAATCATTAAGGAGCAAATTAAGGCTTAGAGATCAGTTTCTCAGAAGTTTATTAGGGGGCATGTTCTCATTTAGTACTCATGGAAGGGAAGGAGAGGAAACTGAATCAGGAAGGGGAAGATGCTGTCCACAAATCAGTCTTTATGAAGACCTCAGCAAACCTCGTGAAGAGCTCTGAACTTGGTCCCCTCACTGACCAGTTATTAGATGGAGACTGCAATGAGAAGGGGTTGTACTCTTGGGCAATGCATTAATTTGCTAAGGCTGCTATACAAAACAGACTGGAGTGGATTAAACAACAGAACTTTGTTTTATCATTGTGCTGGAAGCTAAAAGTCCAAGATCAAGATGTTGGCCAGTTTGGTTTCTTCTGAGGCCTCTCTCTCTTCTTGGGTTGCAAATGGGTGTCTTCACATGCCCTTTTCTTTGTGCATGAGCATTCCTGGTGTCAAATTTCCTCTTCTTATAAGGACACCAGTCATAATGGATTAAAAATGAAAGTTGCTCAGTCATGTCTGACTCTTTGCTAGCCCAAAGACTATACAGTGCATGGAATTCTCCAGGCCAGAATACTGGCATGGGTAGCCTTCCCCTTCTCCAGGGGATCTTCTCAACCCAGGGATTGAACCTAGGTCTCTCTCATTGCAGGCGGATTCTTTACCAGCTGAGCCACCAAGGAAGCCCAAGAACACTAGAGTAGGTAGCCTATCCCTTCTCCAGCAGATCATCCTGACCCTAGAATCAAACTGGGGTCTCCTGCATTGCAGGTAGATTCTTTAACAACTAAGCTATCAGGGAAGCCCCAGTACAAGTAAAAGTGAAAGTCTCTCAGTCATGTCAGACTCTTTGCAATTCCATAACTATACAGTCCATGGAATTCTTCAGGCCAAAATACTGGAGTGGCTAGTCTTTCCCTTCTCCAGGGGATCTTCCCAACCCAGGGATCAAACCCAGGTCTCCCGCATTGCAGGTGGATTCTTTACCAGGTGAGCCACAAGGGAAGCCCATACTGGATTAGGGCCCACCTAGATCTCTAGTGGTAAAGAATCTGCCTGCCAGTGCAGGAGATGTTGGTTCAGTCCTTGGGTTTGGAAGATCCCCTGGAGGATGAAATGGCAACCCACTTAAGTATTCTTGCCAGGAAAACCTTATACCCAGAGGAGCTACAGTCCATAGGGTCACAGAGTCAGACACGGCTACGCACGCAACATATAACTCACTTAACCTTAAGTATCTTTTTAAAGGCCTTATCTCCAAATAAAGTCACATTCTGAGGGACAGGGAGTTAAGACTTCAAAAGAGGAATTCAGTTTCAGTTCAGTCTCTGAGTTCACGTTTGGCTCTTTGGACCCATGAACCACAGCATGCCAGGCCTCCTTATCCATCACTAACTCCTGCAGTCCACCCAAACTCATGTCCATGACATGAGTTGGTCATGACATCCAACCATCTCATCCTCTGTCATCCCCTTCTGCTCCTGCCTTCAATCTTTCATCAGGGTCTTTTCCAATAAGTCAGCTCTTCGCATCAGGTGGCCAAAGTATAGCAGTTTTAGCTTCAACATCAGTCCTTCCAAAGAACACTCAGGACTGATCTCCTTTAGGATGCACTGGTTGGATCTCCTTGCAGTCCAAGAGACTCTCAAGAGTCTTCTCCAACACCACAGTTCAAAAGCATCAATTCTTCGGTGCTCAGCTTTCTTTATAGTCCAACTCTCACATCCATCCATGACCACTGGAAAAACCATAGCCTTGACTAGACGGACCTTTGTTGACAAAATAATGTCTCTGCTTTTGAATATGCTGTCTAGGTTGGTCATAACTTTTCTTCCAAGGAGTAATCGTCTTTTAATTTCATGGCTGCAATCACCATCTGCAGTGATTTTGGAGCTCAGAAAAATAAAGTCAGCCACTGTTTCCCCATCTATTTCCCATGAAGTGATGGGATCTTAGTTTTCTGAATGTTGAGCTTTAAGCCAGCTTTTTCACCCTCCTCTTTCCCTTTCATCAAGAGGCTCTTTAGTTCTTTACTTTCTGCCATAAGGGTGGTGTCATCTGCATATCTGAGGTTATTGATATTTCTCCCAGCAATTGTGATTCCAGCTTGTGCTTCCTCCAGCCCACATTTCTCATAATGTACTCTGCATATAGGTTAAATAAGCAGGGTGACAATATACAGCCTTGACCTATTCCTTTTCCTATTGGAACCAGTTTGTTGTTCCATGTCCAGTTCTAGCTGTTGCTTCCTGACCTGCATACGAGTTTCTCAAGATGCAGATCAGGTGGTCTGGTAGTCCCATCTCTTTCAGAATTTTCCACAGTTTATTGTGATCCACATAGTCAAAGGCTTTTGCATAGTCAATAAGGCAGAATTAGTTTTTCTGAAACTCTCTTGCTTATTCGATGATCCAGTTCAGTTCAGCTCAGTTGCTCAGTCGTGTCCAACTCTTTGCAACCCCATGAATCGCAGCACGCCAGGCCTCCCTGTCCATCACCAACTCCCAGAGTTCACTCAAACTCACGTCCATCGTGTCAGTGATGCAACTCTGTCGTCCCCTTCTCCTCCTGCCCCCAATCCCTCCCAGCATCAGAGTCTTTTCCAATGAGTCAACTCTTCACATGAGGTGGCCAAAGTACTGGAGTTTCAGCTTTAGCATCATTTCTTCCAAAGAAATCCCAGGGCTGATCTCCTTCAGAATGGACTGGTTGGATCTCCTTGCAGTCCAAGGGACTCTCAAGAGTCTTCTCCAACACCACAGTTCAAAAGCATCAATTCTTCAGTGCTCAGCCTTCTTCCCAGTCCAACTCTCACATCCATACATGACCACAGGAAAAACCATAGCCTTGACTAGACAGACCTTAGTCAGCAAAGTAATGTCTCTGCTTTTGAATATGCTATCTAGGTTGGTCATAACTTTTATTCCAAGGAGTGGATGCTGGCAATTTGATCTTTGCTTCCTCTGCCTTTCCTAAAACCAGCTTGGACATCTGAAAGTTCACGGTTCAAGTATTGCTGAAGCCTGGCTTGGAGAATTTTAAGCGTCAATTTACTAGCATGTGAGATGAGTGTGATTGTGTGGTAGTTTCAGCATTCTTTGAAATTGCCTTTCTTTGGGATTGGAATGAAAACTGACCTTTTCCAGGCCTGTGGCCACTGCTGAGATTTCCAAATTTGCTGACATATTGAGTACAGCACTTTCACAGCATCATCTTTCAGGATTTGAAATAGCTCAACTGGAATTCCATCACCTCTGCTACCTTTGTTCATAATGATGCTTCCTAAGGCCCACTTGATTTCACATTCCAGAATGTCTGGCTCTAGGTGAGTGTGAGTGATCACACCATCATGATTATCTGGGTTGTGAAGATCTTTTTTGTACAGTTCTTCTGTGTATTCATGCCACCTCTTAATATCTTCTGCTTTTGTTAGGTCCATACCATTTCTGTCCTTTATTGAGCCCATCTTTGCATGAAATATTCCCTTGGTATCTCTAATTTTCTTGAAGAGATCTCTAGTCTTTCCCATTCTGTTGTTTTCCTCTATTTGCACTGATCACTGAGAAAGGCTCTCTTATCTCTCCTTGCTGTTCTTTGAAACTCTGCATTCAGATGGGTATATCTTTCCTTTTTTCCTTTGCTTTTTGGTTCTCTTCTTTTCACAGCTATTTGTAAGACCTCCTCAGACAGCCATTTTGCTTTTTTGCAGTTCTTTTTCTTGGGGATGGTCTTGATTTCTGTCTCCTGTACAATGTCTTGAACCTCTGTCCATAGTTCATCAGGCACTCTATCTATCAGGTCTAGTCCCTGAAATCTATTTCTCACTTCCACTGTGTAATCATAAGGGATTTGATTTAGGTCATACCTGAATGGTCTAGTTGTTTTCCCCACTTTCTTCAATTAAGTCTGAATTTGGCAATAAGGAGTTCATGATCTGAGTCATAGTCAGCTCCTGGTCTTGTTTTTGCTGACTGTATAGAGCTTCTCCATATTTGGCTGCAAAGAATATAATGAATCTTATTTCAGTGTTGACCATCTGGTGATGTCCATGTGTAGAGTGTCTTCGTGTGTTGTTGGAAGAGGGTGTTTGCTATGACCAGTGTATTCTCTTGGCAAAACTCTATTAGCCTTTGCCCTGCTTCATTCTGTACTCCAAGGCCAAATTTCCTGTTACTCCAGGTGTTTCTTGACTTCCTACTTTTGCATTCCAGTCCCCTATAATGAAAAGGACATCTTTTGGGGGTGTTAGTTTTAGGTCTTGTAAGTCTTCATAGTACTGTTCAACTTCAGCTACTGGAATTGTGGTGACATAATTTTTCTTGTTGCTGTTGCAGATTTTTTTTTAATTATCTTTTTGTATAATTGAAAACCCTTATTGTTCCCTACAAAGAATTTGCCTTAGTTTTTCTGTAAGGCCTTTTTCTTTGGGAGGGGAAGTCTCTTCCTTTTTAAGTTTTCTTACAGATTTAAACCATACATAAGAGGATTCAAACCACCAAGATGACACATGTCAATTTCATATGCTCTATACCAGGCAGACTAGCTGAAAACTACCTGTTAGTAGTACTCTCAGTACTAAATTCACTTTTCCTGAAGAGTTATCTGGGCAGCACATTACAGCGTCCACGAAAAGCAAATACTGACTGTTATGGACTGAGTGTTTCTATCACCTGTACATTCTTAAGTTGAATTTTAACTCCCAGTTGGATGGTATGAGGAGATGAGGCCTTTGGGAGGTCATTAGGTCATGAGGGTGAAGCCCTTACAAATGAATTAGTATTCTTAAAGGAAGAGACGAAACAGAGCTTGCTTGCTTTCTGCTCTCTCCACCATGTGAGAATACGACAAACAAGAAGATGGCAGTCTACAAACTACAAAGAGGGCCTTTTCCAGAACTGGACCGTGCTGACTCCCTGATTGTGGACTTCAGCCACCAGGACTGTGAGAGATAAATGCATGCTGGTAACATAATATTTGTTAAAACAGCCCATGCAGACTAAGACAATTACTTCCTCAAATTGCTCATATGGACTTTTTCTTGAAGCACATCTATGTAAGGCAAATAATGACAATGTTACTCTGCCTGGAGTTCTCATCCTCCGCTTCCAATGCCAGTTCTCTCTAAGCACCATCAGTGTCCCTTTCTCTCCTGTATACTCTTTAACATGATACACTGCACTTGCTTATTTTTGCTTCTGACACCTTTCTAGGCTATGAATTCCATGAGGACTGGAGAATTTTTTAGCTTGCTATTTTATATCTATACTTAAAAAATGCCAGCACTCTATCTGGCCAAGAGTGGTCCTCAATAAAATAGGTGTGAGTTAGTTTAATAGAGCACAGGACTCTTTCTGCATGTGTATTTAATATTTCAGCTTTCCCAAAACCAAACAGTGTAGTAACCAATTGTAGGTCCAACTGATATGAAAGTAATTAACCTTGCTCAGGTATAACGTTAAGACAGCAAATGAAAAAAAGGAAAGTTTCTGGCCCAGATATAGTAGCTCTTAGTTCTGGGTAAGATTATATCATTGATGATTGATTTATTTGGATTCAGACTTCTTTTTTTCCAAGAGCAATTTGTAAAAGGCAAATACCCGTGAAAGACTAAGGCATTATTAGTCATTAATATTTGTAGATTATTTTGAATAATTTCTTCAGATTACTCTCCAAAAGATAGTCAGCTGAGAACTAATGGCATATATAAAAGAGTTGGTTGATGTTAGTAAAAAAAATGAAAAACAGGGTACCTTGAGTGTGTGTGTATTAAATTGAGTCTCACTCAGCTACAGGAGGAAAATATGAGGTGACTGAATCTGGGGCAGAAAGCGCCAAGAAGCATGAAAGAGGTATTTAAAAAGTGGAGGGGGTGGCTCCTGAAAATGATCTTTAGCTACTTCAGAATTTTGCCCTGAGCAGTCATCATTATTTCTGAATTTTTCAACCCTCATCCAATGCAGTCATAAAGTATTATCTTCTCCCCATAGAAGGCAATGATACAGCATGTCAACTCAGGTCAGAAATGAAATACCAATGCAAGCAAACTGGCGTGCAATCAGAGAACAGAAGACACTAAAGATGGCGTTAGTAACTCTTTTCACTGGCCTCTGAATACTGGAGAACGTTGTCCAAGGCCTAGGACTCCAGTTCATAGCAATGAAGTGTGTGGCAGTTTCAGAGACAAACAAGCAAACAAAAAATCAAACTAAGATGAGTATTTCCCAGTTCAAAGCAAGGATTTATGTTCTGATTCTTTCTAGATAGGCTCCAAAATGGTTAATGTTTTGGTCCATGATTGAGTATACTTTACTGCCTACATGATCTATGAGAAAAGGGCATTAATTTCCAAAGTTAGTAATCCAGCAATGTACTGATAATTTAGTATAATATAAGAATACATTGCTTGCTCTGAATTTTTAGAGTTAAATTTTACATCTGAAGATAATAGCTTGTGTTGTGATAGGAACATAAAATAAGATCCTTTCCTACCCTAGTTGATTTCTCTATTAGATCAGCTGAAATAGCTATTAAAGATATTAAAATGTTTTTTTAAATGCCCCTCCAAATTATATTTATATCTTCACTCCTAGCTAATACCCTCTTTTCATTGTTTTCTGCCAACAGTAAAATCAGTAATAATGGATTGGAGTTTGGATGCAAAATAAACAGGTAATAAGTGCAAAATGTGAAAGTTGAACTGTGAATCACAACTGGGTGACCACATTCTTAAATGCTACAAAAAGTAAAATAAAATTCTTTTCATAAGTAGATAATTCACAGCTACTTCTTTCTCCAAAACTAAAGGTAGAGAGAGCCTTTTAAACAATAAGAGTGATCCAACTGCATAAATTCGGCAGGAAAAAACATTGATTTTATTCTGCCAGCCTTCTCTAGAGAAAGTAATAGAAAAGCTAGTAAGGACCAGCCTAAAGGCACCTGAAATCACAGTGCAGCCTGAATTACCTGGCAGTCAACAGTTTCAGATAAAAACTGCTGTGATGATTTCAAGTAAATAAAATGTAAAATTAGGGCTCTTGCTAGATTCTGTTTCCTATAAGTGAAAGAAGACCATTTTAAAATATTTTCAACCAGAGTGATGATTATTGCTGTCATTTACTTATAGCATCTCTAGTGGGAGCACAATTGGAACACTCAGAGACAGAGAATGAGCATGAGAAATACAACATAATTTCATGACATACAAAGCAATACTTCCTGTGGTTGGGAAGTTAAAAATCATTTAATTTTATAGACACAGTGAGGATACTAAATAAATCACACATAGTCATAGAATGTCTGATGAAAGATAAGATTTAAATGTGTAAAAGCCACTTGGAATTTTTTTCATACAAATAAGTATAAAAAGCTTAGAAAAGGAGTTTAAAATCCAAATATTAGCCTGCCAAATAATTTGAACGTTGGCTTCATACTTTATTAAAGGATAAAAGTGAGCAAAGAAGACCAATGTCTGTCACATTTTCTTCATTTATAGAGAGCAGTATGAAGATTCCTTAAAAAACTACAAAAAGCTACCATATAACACAGCAATCCCCCTGTTGGGCATATTCCCAGAGAAAAACCAAAAACCATAAATAAAAAGGATACATGGACCCCCCCAATGTTCATTGCAGCACAATTTACAATAGCTAGGACATGGAGGCAACATAATGTCAACTGACAGATAACTGGATAAAGAAGATGTGGTGGATATATGACATGGAATATTACTTGGCCCTAAAAAGGAACAAAGTTTGGTTATTTGTAGAGATGTGGATGGACCCAGAGACTGTCATACAGAGTGAAGTAAGTTAGAAAGAGAAAAACAAGGATCACATACTAATGCATATCTGTGGAATCTAGAAAAATGGTTACAGATGAACCTACTTGCAGGGAGGAATAGAGATGCAGGTAACAGACGTGTGGATGAGGTTAGAGATGAAGAGGAGGTGGGATGACCTGGGAGATTAGAATCAATATGTATACACTACCATGCATAATACAGGTGGCCAGTGGGAGCTTGCTGTGTAGCACAGGGAGTTCAGCTCAGTGCTCTGCAGTGGCCTAGGGGTGGGAGAGGGAGGTTGGAGGGAGATCCAAGAGGGAAGGAACATATGTATACATATAGCTGATTCACGTCATTGTACAGCAGAAACTAACACAACATTTCAGAACAACTATACCCCAATACATTTCTTAAAAATCTTTTAAAATACCAGGTACTATTATTCAGTAGTCTATTGTCTTAAGTGCTAATCAAATATACTCAAAAAATGAAATTAGAGCTGATCTAGTTTTAAATTTGCTTGTAACAGAATCTGCTCTCCCAACACTCACCCTAGCTTCCAGGGAAAATGAAGACATACAGACACCTGTTGTTTCAGCTTAATGTGCATACAGTCAGTGTTGTGACATGGCTGTTATTTCCTCTGCCAGGCTGCATTGAAGGCTCGTGAGAAAACTATGAGGATACCTATGGTTATAACTTTCATGCCATCTGCATAATAAAATACCTGTTGTTCCTTAGTTCTTAAACATTTTATACAAGGAGGGCCTTTCATTTAGGACATTGACAGGAGTAACTTAAATAGTAACTTGGAATTCCATGGGAGCCACGTCGTTGACTGGATACTAGATGGTGATTAGAAAGGGGTGTGTGTGTGTGTTTATGTGTCTTTTGGTAATATTGGCAACAACATGCCCAGGCCCAAGTTTGCTGAATTAGAGTTTGTCCTATTCAAGGCCTTCCCAGGTAGTGCTACTGTTGAAGAACCCACCTGCCAACGCAGGAGACATAAGAGATGCAGGTTTGATCCCTGGGTTGGGAAGATCCCCTGGTGAAGGGAATGGATACCCACTCCAGTATTATTGCCTGGAGAAGTGCATGGACAGAGGAGCCTGGCAGGCTACAGTTCACAGGGCCATACAGAGTCGGACACGACTGAAGAGCCTTAGCACGCTTTCATAGAGGTATTCACAAATGATTCACCTTTTGTCAAATAGCCATGCAGACCCTGGATGTTAAGAAGCAGCTGATTGTTGAAAAATAACAAACTTATTATTTCTGGCTACTTGCCAACATCTGCTGGATCATCAAAATAAGCAAGAGAGTTCCAGAAAAACATCTATTTCTGCTTTATTGACTATGCCAAAGCCTTTGACTGTGGGACCACAATAACCTGTGGAAAATTCTGAAAGAGATGGGAATATCAGACCACCTGACCTGCCTCTTGAGAAACCTATATGCAGGTCAGGAAGCAACAGTTAGAACTGGACATGTAACAACAGACTGGTTACAAATAGGAAAAGGAGTATGTTAAGGCTGTATATTGTCACCCTGCTCATTTAACTTCTATGCAGAGTATATCATGAGAAACGCTGGGCTGGAAGAAGTACAAGCTGGAATCAAGATTGCCAGGAGAAATATCAATAATCTCAGATATGCAGATGACACCACCCTTAATGGCAGAAAGTGAAGAGGAACTAAAAAGCCTCTTGATGAAAGTGAAAGAGGAGAGTGAAAAAGTTGACTTAAAGCTCAACATTCAGAAAACGAAGATCATGGCATCTGGTCCCATCACTTCATGGCAAATAGATGGGGAAACAGTGTCAGACTTTATTTTTGGGGCTCCAAAATCACTGCAGATGGTGACTGCAGCTATGAAATTAAAAGTCGCTTACTCCTTGGAAGGAAAGTTATGACCAACCTAGATAGCATATTAAAAAGCAGAGACATTACTTTGCCATCAAAGGTCCATCTAGTCAAGTCTATGGTTTTTCCTGTGGTCATGTATGGATGTGACAGTTGGACTGGGAATAAAGCTGAGTGCTGAAGAATTGATGCTTTTGAACTGTGGTGTTGGAGAAGGCTCTTGAGAGTCCCTTGGACTGCTAGGAGATCCAGCCAGTCCATTCTAAAGGAGATCAGTCCTGGGTGTTCTTTGGAAGGAATGATGCTAAAGCTGAAACTCCAGTACTTTGGCCACTTCATATGAAGAGTTGACTCACTGGAAAAGACTCTGATGCTGGGAGGGATTGGGGGCAGGAGGAGAAGGGGATGACAGACGATGAGATGGCTGGATGGCATCACTGACTTGATGGACATGAGTTTGAGTGAACTCTGGGAGTTGGTGATGGACAGGGAGGCCTGGCGTGCTGCAATTCATGGAGTCACAAACAGTCGGATATGACTGAGCAACTGAACTGAACTAATAGTTCAGCCTCTTTGTAATCTTTGAGAATAAAAATATTATCAAGGACATGAAAGAAGATACTTCCATAAACACCAGTGAATATTAATTAGCAATGTCTGTTAAATGCCTTGTAATGTTAATGTGACCTTCCAGGTTGATCTTTAGAAAAGTTGTCAATTTCTCATGTTGGACAGAGATTCCCATCCTATTCAACATCATTTTCTTCAGTTTCTCTCCATGTCTTTTCCTGTGTGAGCTCTTTTCAAACCATCAAGGTGCTGTAACATACTGTTGAACAGCACCAATTTGCAAAGCCCACAAAGTCAGAGAAAACAAAAACACGCCTGACGGTTCCTCCCTTGAAAAGAACATCAGTAAAACTTTGGGAGCTCGTAAACTCAGTGAGCTGGTCTCATTTCATTTTTTTGTTAGTCTGAGCAGTTTTTATGTGGATGTATTTTCTGACACCGTCTCATGAACTTACTTTTTGACAGTTTCAGTAGACTGCACGGGCACTGTTCACCTGAAATGTCCTCATTTTTACATTTCCTTTGCCCATTACAACTTTAAATAGCCCTTTTCCATTCTCCTCAGAATTGTTTCTACATTTGCTCTGAAGTATTGATACACTGGGACCTTTGATTTTAATAAAATTTCCCAGTAGGAAGATTAACCTTTAGAAATAAAATGCTGTGTTTTATTTCCTAGGATTATTTTTTGTAACTTTCTATTTTAATACAGTTTTAAACTGACATAAAAGTTGCAAGAATAGTATAAGGAAATCTCATATATTCTTTACTCAGATTCCACAACTATTTCCATTTTGCATGACTTACTTTGTCATTCTCTTACTCTGTTGACCTATCTGTATTTTTTTTTTATGAGCGAGTATTTTTTTTTACTCTCCAATGGAGAGTAAATTGGAGACACTGTGCCTGTTCATCCTGAAATAATTAATGTGTTTCTTAAGAACAAAGACTTTCATATAACCACACGAGAATTTCAAAATCAGAAGTTTGAGCATTGGTCCAACATTATTGAATTTGCAGTCCTTACTCAAATAATTATCAATTACCCTATACTTGCCTTTTGGATATTTTTTACAGTGAAGAATTCAAACCAGCATCATGTATTGTGTATACTTGTCATCACCCTTTAATTTTCTTTAATCTGTAACAGTCTCCTCAACCTTTATATTTCTTGACTTTGACATTTGTGAGGAAAGTATGCTTGTTTACTGTCCCTCAACTTGATTTTGTTTGATTTTTCCTCATCATGACATTCTCAAAATGCATCTGGGGGTACATTTTGAGCAGGAATATCACAGAATGGTATAGCCCTCCTAGCATATCACACACACAAAATAATAATAATGGTTTGTTCCAAGAAAAAAAAAGAAATTAATGGCATTTCTCTGCCTTTGCTCCTTCAACAGCAAGTGAATAACCCAGGTAGCCAAAAATGAAATACACTCAAATGCAATCTACTCCCAAGTCTGCTGAGAAAGAGAAAAAAAATGTAGACATGTAGATAGCTAGGTCACACAAAACTAAAGAGAATGTGCACATGCCCAGCTGCTCAGTCAGGTCTGACTGTGACCCCCATGGACTGCAGCCTATCAGGCTCCTCTGTCCATGGAATTTTTCAGGTGAGACTACTGAAATGGGTTGTCATTTTCTGCTCCAAAAGAGAATATACTTTTTTTCCAACTTTAGAGAGCTCCTTCCTTTTAAAAATTTTAATTAGGTTTTTATGCCTATACACTATTTTATTTTCCTCAACAAATATTCATTGCTTCTCTGCTGTATGCAGACTTTTTTCTGCCTGAAACGAAATTTCTTGAAATTAAATACTTGCTACCCCAATGGCTCCATTTGCTATCCCAAACAAGCTTAATTCCACTCACTATGACCCTATGAATATGTCTTCAATGAGGTCACTGTTTCTTTTTAATTTCCAATTCAAATAAACATGTTTCGATCCTAATTCTGTTTGCCAGATGACAACATTTTATCCTATTTACCATTTCTATCATATGACTTTTCAAGATGTCTAAGTCCCATTTCCTCCTGAGTTTCCTTGTCTATTTCTGAGGAGTCCTAGTCATTCTCTTCTTTTGGCTATTAGACCTCCAAACCTCCCCTGTGTGTTATTTTTTCTTTAAGCTTTTCCTTCACATTTGTCAAATTAGTATCTTCAGTTCTGGCTTTTTCCTGAAATTCCCAACCTATATTTCCAGGTGTTTTCTGGAAACTTAAGGCAATGGCACCCCACTCCAGTACTCTTGCCTGGAAAATCCCACGGACGGAGAAGCCTGCTAGGCTGCAGTCCATGGGGTCGCTGAGTCGGACACGACTGAGCAACTTCACTTTCACTTTTTACTGTCATGCATTGGAGATGGAAATGGCAACCCACTCCAGTGTTCTTGCCTGGAGAATCCCAGGGATGGGGGAGCCTGGTGGGCTGCCGTCTCTGGGGTCGCACAGAGTCAGACACGACTGAAGCGATGCAGCAGCCACTACAACATCATACATACCTCTCAGCTCTAACCCTGCTTCACTTCCTATATTTCCCATTCTGGTCAGCGATATCCCCTTAGTTCAGTTTATAACACTGCCAAGAGACCCATAAGGGATTCGCTGTGGCTTCTATTACAACTGCACAATGGTCCACTTCTCTTTCTATTGGATTCTGTGTCCCTCAACACTCACAGGTGTCTCTAAGAGCACTTACCAATAGATACCCTACATGGAAATTTTTTAGAATATATTTCTAAGGGAATCTGATGTATAAGACAACCCCTAATCAGTTTGACGAAGAAGAAATGGAATTTAATAGCTAGCAGAAAACTTTACCTAGAACAGTTTGCTTTACGGAAAGGGAGCGTATAAGCTTCTTTGGGCTCCATTGGTGACAGACTGCTGGGTAGCATCCACACCCAAAAATACTGAGCAAAGTAAAGCATATACTGTCCTGCCCTACCCCATCAAAGCAAGCAAGCTTCTCTTCAGGGCCCAGAAGTTTTGCCAGGCGAAAGTAACTGGGACCCGAGTTCTGGGGTTCTAAGATTGTCTTGTTATTTCTACACTTGCTTAGATATCTGTGAGGGCTTTGCTCCATCAGGCACTTAAACAATATGACATTTAAGATTTATTTTGAAACTTTTAGAAATAAAGATATCTCCTCATGTATTTTTGAAATACTGTGATGGTTCGTAATATTTACACTTAAATGCTGTAACATCATGTTGCATTATAATCAGATTTATAAAGGTAAGAATCAACACAGCAAGTGACTTCAAGAAATGAAGAAAGTGGATTAATAACATTTTCAAGCAGTTATAAAAGGGAAATTATTGTATCTATTTGCAGTGCTCAGTGATCTACAAGAATACACATATTACACTTGGGCATGATGGACTGTCGGAAGGTTAGCCAGTTAACTTGAATGGTTTTAAAACTATCTGAACATAGAAACTAATATTCTTTATGTTCCTTGCCTCTACTGAAGAAACTTTGTTTTCACTGAGGCTGAGTGAAGTCTATACCTATTCAGTACATTGGGGAGAATATCACCTCTATACTCTGCACAAATAATGTTATACTTTTCTCTTTTGTAGAATGTATAGTTCATATTAATAACTGACTTACAAGAGCAAACATATTTTGAGTACTTTATATATGTCAGACCCACAGCAAGCACAAACTCTGGTTTTAGAATTCAAAGTCAGGTGTTCTGAGCCCCTGTTGTTGTTTAGTCGTTCTGTCATGTCTGATTCTTTGCGACCCCATGGACTGTAGCCCTGCCAGGCTCCTCTGTCCATAGGATCTCCCAGGCAAGAACGCTAGAGTGGGCTGCCATTTCCTTCTCCAGGGGATCTTCCCAACCCAGGGATGAAACCTGCGTCTCTCTTGTCTCCTACATTGGAAGGCAGATTCTTTACCACTGAGCCACCTGGGAAGCCCCTTTTAACCCTTTAGTTACCACAAAACACCACCTTTATGAAAATACATAATATGGACTGAATGCTTACATTCTCCCCAAATTCTAATGTAAAGCCCTGACCTCCACTGTGATGATGGAGAATGGAGCCTTTGTGTGGAATTATAGTAAGACGTGTGGTTTCCCTGGTGGCTCAGATGATAAAGAATCTGCCTGCAATGTGGGAAACTCAAGTTCAATCCCTAAATTGAGTAGATCCCCTGGAAAAGGGAATGGCTACCCACTCCAGTATTCTTGCCTGGAGAATTCCATGGACAGAGGAGCCTGGTGGGGCCCAGTCCATGGAGTCACAAATGGCTACCCACTCCAGTACTGGGGCTTCCCAGTGGCCCGGTGGTAAAAAATTCACCTGCCAATGCAAGGAGACACAGGTTCAAACCCTGGTTCAGGAAGATACTCTGGAGTAGGAAATGGCAACGCAATCCATCCTTCTTGACTGGAAACTCCATGGACAGAGGAGCCTGGTGCGGCTACAGTCCATGGGGTCGCAGAGAGTTGAACACAACGGAGCATGGCACATAGGAGTGGTTAAGATTATGCTTCCAAGGCAGCAGGCATGGGCCCTGTGCCTAGTCAGGAATCTAAGATCCCTCAAGCAAAAAACACCAGTTAGTTGAGGTCACAAGGGTGGGGGCCTCATGAAGGGCTTTAGTGTTATTAAAAGAAGAGACCCCAGAGAGCTGGCCTCCTCTCTTCCTCACCGTCTAGCACAGGCATGGAGGGAAAGGCCTGTGAAGGCAGAACCAGAAGGCGCCCTCTACAGGCCAGGAAGGGAGCTCTTACCAGGATGAAAACTGGCCTGCACCTCGGTCTTAAACTTCCCAGACTGCAGAATTATGAGAAACACATTACTGCTGTTTAAGCCATCCAGCCCATGGGATTTTGTAGGGCAGCCTGAGCTAAGACATATGGATTTTATCAGAACTCCAAGTGAATTACATTTGACAAAAAAATGAGTAGATTATTTTGCTATTAGGGGATTTTTGTTGGAAATACTTTAGTCAACAAATAAGCAATGAGCTTTCATTTTTGAACAAGCTGTGAATTCTCGACAGGGCCTAGAATCATATTTCTGTTTTATTTGTCCTTTGCCTGAGAAATATATCATTTATGGTTTTATAAATTTTTAAATGGGAAAATAGCTTATGCTAATTTTTCTTAGATAATACATGCCATATTTCCTCAGTCTCACTTAGTACATGCTCCTGACTTCTTCTCAATGTATGTTTACTAAAAAGTTTTTTTCTCTTTAGATTAACTATGGAACTGTTCTGCAATCATAAAGTTAGAATTTTCAAGACATCTCTGCATTTGCTATTAAAAGTAGTATTCAATGTCAATTTTTCAAGCATAGAACAATATCGTAGCACCAGAGACATAAAATGAAACATCCAGAAACATCTGCCAGTCTCCCGTGAATACTCTGCAATCAATCTGAGCTATCATAAAATAAGAATGGAGGTCTTTGCTTCAAATTACTATTGCACAGCACCTCATTAACTAACCCAGCTGATCAATTAGAGTTACTGAAAGGGGTATAATAGGACTTTGGGGGAATATAACCATTTTCCTCATTAAGTACTAACAAGCCAGTTCTTATACTTTTCTGATATCATTATGTTCCCTGCATTTCCTCCTTGCCCATTAACTATAATCCTAATAATCACATATCTACTTAGAGCAGCCTGTCTCTTTAATTTACTTGCTGTATCATTTTTGAACCTATTTCCCTGATACTTACAGATTTTCTTCCTTTGGCAAACCTGTCAGTCCAAAATAATCTTACCTTTCATTTATGAACCTGTCTGAGTCTTTGAAGCAGTCTGTTAAGAAAATGCATGGTTGAAAATCTGAGTGACTGTAAAATGAACTGCATGAAAATTGGCACAGTGACGAGATGCATTCATAATGTCAGGATACTCTTTTTTGTGTGAGGTGGCTAACTGACTAATTGGACAGGAAATCCCTTGTGAATTGCTACAGGGTATTCTGTTTACCTGAGTAACTATAATGATGTTTCTGCCAGTGTTGGAGGAATTTCTCTCCGTTTTAACAATAGGATGTAAAAATGCACTGACAGAAATTACTTAGATAGCTGAGATAGGAATACACATCAGTTGAGTGACTTATTATTGAGAATGTTTTTTTCTTAAATTTGTGGTATTTAAAAATTCATTTAATCATTTCTTTAATAGAGGTAAGTTATTCATATTTGAGTCTGTGATCAGAGTATATAGTGTTGTAGGTGATCATTTTTTTCTTTTTCTTTTAATTTTCACTTTGCCCCAACTTTCTGTTCCTCTAACAACCCCACCTCTCTCAATTTAAGGATTTGTGATCTGGTGGCTCAGAGGTTAAAGTGTCTGCCTGCAATGCAGGAGGCATGGGTTTGATCACTGGGTCAGGAAGATCCCCCTGAGAAGGAAATGGCAACCCACTCCAGTATTCTTGCCTGGAGAATCCCATGGAGGGAGGAGCCTTGTAGGCTACAGTCCCTGGGGTTGCAAAGAGTCAGACACGACTGAGCTACTTCACTTTCACTTTCAAGAACACTGTAGGTTATCTTCAGGGTGTCTGATTTCTTATATGGAGACAAGTCTCCTATGCGTGAATCCCTTAGAATTATAAAAATTTACCAGTCTGCTTTACAAAGAGAAAACTGAATTCAGAGCTGAGTCATTTCTGCTTGCTTTCTTTTTATCACGTTTCTAATGTAAACAAACATTGCTCCCTGTATACTATTACTGGGCTTTCCTAGTGGCTCAGATGGTAAAGAATATATCTGCAGTACAGAAGGTTCAGTTCAATCCTTGGGTTAGGAAGATCCTCTGAAGAAGAGGATGGCAACCCACTCTGATATTCTTGCCTGGAGAATTCCACAGACAGAGGAGCCTGGGAGGCAACAGTCCATTGGGTCACAAATAATTGAATGTGGATGAGTGACTAACAAACATACTCTTATTACCATGGGGAAAATTACAAGAAAAATCATTAGTAAACTTAAATATTGATCTCTCATGACATATTATTTTTAGTACCCTTTGTTAGGTGGTCATTTAGAAAAGATGGACAATATGAGTCACTTTTTTTTTCTTACTGTTTTTGGAAGACACATTCAAGTATCAATACACCTCAAAGAAGGGATGTCTGCAGTCTAGCAACCGCAAAAGATTATTTGCTCTCAATTTATTTAAATAGTTCCCATAACTTCCTGAATTTACAACCATCTTCTGCACACAAACCCAATACATTATGGCCATTAATAATGAATAATACATGGTAAGTGTATAATAAATAAAAGCATTCCCATGAGTGATTTGCATGAACTTAAACAGTTGGTCCACCCCACTCTAGTACTCTTGCCTAGAATCCTATGGATGGAGGAGCCTGGTGGGCTGCAGTCCATGGGGTATCGAACAGTCAGACCCGACTGAGCGACTTCACTTTCACTTTTCACGCATTGGAGAAGGAAATGGCAACTCACTTCAGCGTTCTTGCCTGGAGAATCCCAGGGACGGGGAGCCTGCTGGGCTGCCATCTATGGGGTCACACAGAGTTGGACACGACTGAAGCGACTTAGCAGCAGCAGCAAACAGTTGGTTGGAGAAAGCAATGGCACCCCACTCCAGTACTCTTGCCTGGAAAATCCCATGGATGGAGGAGCCTGGTAGGCTGCAGTTTATGGGGTCGCTGAGAGTTGGACACGACTGAGTGACTTCACTTTCACTTTTCACTTTCATGCATTGGAGAAGGAAATGGCAACCCACTCCAGTGTTCTTGCCTGGAGAATCCCAGGGACAGGGGAGGATTACACAGAGTCAGACATGACTGAAGCAACTTAGCAGCAGCAAACAGTTGGTATGATTGGTATGCTATCAATTTGTAAGACTTGTTATTTAGCAGGTTTACAAAGTATACTCATCACACTTAAGGCCAATAAAATATAGATCTCACTAAAAACAAATCTTTGATCACAGAGATTCAAAGTATTTATCAGGAACAATCATTTCTAAATAAGGGAATTCTCTAAATAGTAGTTGAATAATGTAGTGAATGCAATATGTATAAGTCAAAGTTCTATAATTATAAACTTGTTATAGAAACTGACAGTTAATATTTAACATAGAAAAGCTTCATATATACTCCAGTATAAAATTAAAGGTAGAAAAGAACTCCTTTAACACATAAAATAAAGAAAATTTAAAACCTCATTTTAGTCAATGGATCATTGTACTAGATGATTCTGAAATTGATAATCATTAAACAGAGATGTGACTATGGACTTTAATTCTATCCTCATGAAAACTTGCTCTAGTTATATCGCTGCTTGTAAGTGGAGATGATCAAATGCATAAATACATTATTGGTTGATTAAGTTTTCTATTTTTTAGTTAGTTTTAATTTCATAACACCATAAAACTTGAAACAAAGGTAACAAGTCCCTTGCCAAGTTTTCTCCTTTGGGAGTAAGTTTTATCATCCCCAGACAGAAAGATCTGTTTTATTAATTTGAAATCATTAACTCAGTAGTCAGCAGACATACCATGGGGTCTGACTGATAATGTTTGAAGTTCAGGATTTAATTATGTTGGGATCAGACCTTTTCATGAAAGGTCAGGGCTTCTATACCATACTACCCTTATTTTTCTTAAAATTCAGACTGAGAGTCTGACTTAGCTGTGTGTCGTTGGCCATTACTTTTTGTGTATTATAAGACCTCTTCTTCCCCTGTCCATGTGTTATCTCATCATATGGTTATTTGATTTCTCATAGTAGCTCTCTGCCTTTTTTCCCTATAGCCTTTATTTCCTTGGGTTCAAAATGGCTGTGGATGGTGATTGCAGGTATGAAATTAAAAGATGCTTACTCCTTGGAAGAAAAGCTATGATAAACCTAGACAGCATATTAAAAATCAGAGACATCACTTTGCTGACACAGGTGCATATAGTTAAAGCTATACTTTTTCCAGTAGTTGTGTATGGATGTGAGAGCTGGGCATAAAGAAAGCTGAGCCTGAAAAACTGATGCTTGCAAACTGTGGTGCTGGAAAAGACTCTTGAGAGTCCCTTGGACTGCAAGATCAAACCAGTCAATCCTAAAGGAAATCAGTCCTGAATATTCACTGGAAGGAGCAATGCTGAAGCTGAAGCTCCAATACTTTGGCCACCTGATGTGAAGAGCCCATTCATTGGACAAGACCCAGATGCAGGGAAAAATTGAGAGCAAGAGGAGAAGAAGGCAACAGAGGATGAGATGGTTGGATGGCATTACTGACTCAGTGGACTTGAGTTTGAGCAAACTCTGGGAGACGGTGAAGGACAGGGAAGCCTGGCATGCTGTAGTCTACAGGGTCACAAAGAGTCAGACATGACTGAGTGACTGAACATCACCTCAACCCTGCAGCCTATTTCCTTCCCCCTGAATAGACTGTAGTCTTGTGAATGCAGGGAGGTCTGCTCTGCCTTCCCCATGGTAGGGACTTAATCAATATTTGGTTGATTGAATTAAATGTCTGAAAGTTATTTGTCTAGGGATGAAGCATGAGCTGCATGTATTTTTAATTCTTTCCTCCCTTCAGCATTCATGCCAACTGTTGACTTAAATCATGTGGAGCGGAGAGCATCATGGTGGTTTTGTTTACTCTTACGCATTTCTTTTTGACTCCGATCGATGAGGTGGAAAGTAATTTACATTTGATGTGTAGCCCCCTTATCTTAGCTAGAATGACAGCTGCCTTAGAGATAACTTGTTAAATGTAAACTGTGCAGTTACCCCTGGCTTGCACAATATGCTTTGTCCTACCACAAGCAGATGTAAATACAGGCCTGTAATTACTTTCAGTTATGCTTCTCTGCATTTATGGTCCTGAATGTATACAGATGTTTCAACAAACAAATTACCGCATAGTTATTTTACCTCCCATTTGGTGTCAGAAAAACATCTTTAGAGACTAGGGGTTCAAGAGGATGTTTCTACCAGTAAAAAGATATCTTCAGAATTTTTTAAAAATTAAATATATGCCCAACATTAGTTCATTTAAGGTCAAATGAACTTTGATCATTAAGTGTCTAACCAACCATGAGAATATAGCTTAATAGTGATGCTGGGTCTAATGGAGATATTAATTTACTTTTAAAAATTGTTTGAGACATGGGTCAGAAAATAATTTTACAAGTTTAGAAAGCTGAAATGTTATTTTGAAAACAAAGTGACATGTGATGCACAGTTAAATTATGAAACATTTTATTCATATTCCTCAATGGATTCTTTTCCTTGAGGCCTTGAAGGTGAACCTGGTGTTTCTCTGGTACAGGATTAAATATATTGTACTTAAGCAAAGCCAGACTGAGTGACTTGTTTAGCAATTTAGTAATAAGTTGGTAATGCATTGTTGAAATTTGCCATTTGATTTTGGAATATATTCTTAAATAAATATACTACACATCATTTTAATGCACACTTCTCTCTTTATGTTATTTTTGCTAATGCTATTACTTGCTGTTTATTTAATTTTTTTAAGACTAGGGAAGTGATGTTAGATAAAAATCAAATTCGAGCAGTTTTCTTACTCAGGTTCAAAATGGGTCACAAAGCAGTGGAGACAACTCACAACATCAACAATTTGGCCCAGAAACAGCTAACAAATATACACTGCAGTGGTGGCTCAAGAAATTTTGCAAAGGAGATGAGAGCCTTGAAAATGAGGAGCATACTGGCCAGCTGTCAGAAGTTGACAATGAAAAATTGAGAGAAATCAGTGAAGCTGATCCTCTTACAACTACACATGAAGTTACCCAAGAACTCCGCATTGACCATTCTCCAGTCATTTGGCATTTGAAGCAAACTGGTATGGTGAAAAAGCTCAATAAGTGGGTGCCTATGAGCTGACCACAAGTCAAAAAAATTGCCCTTTTAAAGTATTGTCTTTTCTTATTCTATGCAAAAGCAATGAACCATTTCTCGATTGGATTGTGACATGCCATGAAAAGTGGATTTTATATGACAACTGGTGATGACCAGCTCAGTAGCTGGACTTGAGAAGAAGCTCCAAAGTACTTTCCAAAATGAAACTTGCACCCAAAAGCATCATGGCCACTGTTTGGTGATTCTGCTGCCAGTCTGATCCATTACATCAGAATCCCCGTGAAACCATTGCATCCGAGAAACATGCTCAACAAATCGATGAGCTGCACTGCAAACGCCACACCTGTAGCTGGGGTTGGTCCATAGACAGGGCCCAGTTCTTCTCCATGACAGTTCCCAACCACAGCTCGCACAACCACTGCTTCAAAAGTTGAATGAATTGGGCTACAAGGTTTGCCTCATCTGCCATGTTCACCTGACCTCTCACCAACCAACTACCACTTCTTCAGGCATCTCTATGACTTTTTGCAGGGAAAATACTTTCACAACCAGCAGAGTTCCCTGCAGAAAGCAGAGAACCAGAGTTCCCTGAATCCTGAAGTACAGATTTTTACTCTGCAGGAATATACAAACTTATTTCTCATTGGAAAAAATATGTTGATTGTAATTGTTCCTATTTTGATTAAAAAGATGTGTTTGAGCCTACTTATGATGATTTAAAATTCATGGTCCGAAACTACAATTACGTTTGCACAAACCTAATAGTTAGGCAATATTTCCTATTATAGGAGAAGTTAGGATTCCTGTTATACCCGAATAAAGTATCATATTTGTGAAACGTATAGAAAAGTGTATCTCCAGTGGAGCATTACTGCTTAAAATAGGCAAAAATTTAAACATCCTCTCCACCTTGTTAACCTCTGATTATATGCTAGCATCAGCACACTCATGTCTTCTGACCACACAAATTATAAGTCAAACATTTTAGGGACAAAGGATATGTGATTAATAGCAAATAATGCTTCAGGAACTTTAAGCCTTTCAGGTATTTCTAATGTATTAGCTTACTTGGAATGCATGAAATATTATAGAATCACAATATGACATGTCCTTTCATTCACTGGTTTCAAACAGGTTAACCTCTTGGAGGAAAATTAAAGGAAATTATTTTGAAGTTGTTATTATAATATGTTTATATTTCCTACATTTTAGTAATTAAAGTTTTTTTGGGGGGTGCATGAAGATTTCTAGTTCTTTAGTATAAAGACATTGAATGTAACACATGACAGGATAACAGACATAACACTGATTTTAAGAGGGAAAATTGGACACAGCACTTTACCTTCGTTGCTGTGAGGCCTTGTCTCTAGTTCCGGTGAGTAGAGGATACTGTCTAATTGTATTACTAGGGCTTCTCATTGCAATGCCCTCTCTTGTTTGGGAGCAAAGGCCCTAAGGTGCGTGAGCCTCGGCAGTAGCAGCCCCCAGGCTCGGGAGCACAGGCTCAGCGGTTGCAGGCCGCGGCTCATGCTCCACCGCATGTGGGGTCTTCCCAGGTCAGGGATTGAACCTTTGTCTCCTGCACTGGCAGGTGGATTCTTTACCACTGAGGCACCAAAGAAGCTCTGACACTTCATCTTTTTTTAAAATAATGATCTTAGGCTTAAAATAGTTATCAAGTCTGAGTTTGAGGGGCAACCAACTCTACCAAATATATCAATACAGGAAAAAAAAAACACGATTTTTTCATGTGTTCAATTACACTTTAACCTTGATAGTCCAACTTTTACTGAAAAAAATGAGTTTGCCTTCCTGTTCTGATTTCTCAGTTCAGTGCAACTTTGCCTCTAAGAGTCATAAAGATCTTTTTTCAGTAAGAGTATAATTGCTTCATAATGTTGTGATAGTTTCTGCTGTACAACAAAGTAAATCAGCTGTATACTTACACCTATCTACTCCCTCTTGAGCCTCCATCCCACCCCACCCCCATGCTACCCCTCTAGGTCATCACAGAGTACTGAGCTGAGCTCCCTGTTCTACCCAGCGGGTTCCCACTAGCTGGATGTTTTACCTCTTGCACTGTTGGTGGGAATGTAAATCAATAGAGTCATTATGGAGAACAGTATGAGGGTTCCTTTAAAAACTAAAAATAGAGCTATCCTATGACCCAGCAATCCCACTACTGGTTACATGCCCTGAGAAAACCGTAACACAAAAAGACACATGTATTGCAGCGTTCACTGCAGCGCCATTTACATAGCCAGAACATAAATGTCTTTATCTATATAGATGCAACTTAGATAACTTGACAGATAAGGCATGGTTTTGCATGTCCACTTCACTATTATTATTACATAAAAATTGTATACAATAACTTTGTGTCAGAGCGGTTCATGATTTATCTCTGTAGCACTGAGATGAGGGTAATGTTTCATGTTGCAAAATGAAGCCTAACTTTTTACAGTTTGTTTATTAGTAAAGCAGTGTATTTTTAGTTTTCTGCTTGTATCTTCACAATTTCTGCTTTATAGGTAATAAAAATCCATCATGTTATGTTTACTTAAGTATATTGTCACTTACAAGCATGTTAGCTTTTAGGTTTTACAGAAAATTATTTTCTTGTATTTCTACTGAGTAATATATACAGATCTGCACTGCCCTGCTTATAAGGCTACCCTTCATAAAGTCCTCAAGTGAGTAGGATCTCTGTTATGTTACTATAAGCTTCCCTCACAGTGCTTAGCACTGTGTTAGCTTATTAACACATATTTGGAGAATGAATAATGATTTCACACTCTTTGACTTAAACATTACAAGTATTAACTACTATGAAAAAAACAGCTCTGTTAGATTTTGGTGATAAGAATACTTTGCTAATTTTGGGACTGTGTTGACAGTGATGATATATAACTAATAGTAATATTACTAGGAAACATCTTACATTGAGTTTTCTTTAAACCATTTTAATACTTTTCACATGTATTAACACACTTAATTATCACTATATCCCTGTTCCCTGTTATGTAAGTATTGGTTTTATCCTCATTCTTACAGAGGGGAAAACTGATCCTCAGGAAGGTTAAGATACTTGTTAACCTAAGTTCAGGTCAGCTTGTGCTCACACACTCAGTTGTGTCCAGGTGTTTGTGACTCCGTGGGCTTTAGCCCACCAGGCTCCTCTGTCCGTGGAATTCTCCCAGCAAGAATGCTGAAGTGGGGTAGCCCTTTCCTTCTGCAGGGGATCTTGCTGACCCAGGCATCTCATATCTCCTGCATTGGCAGGCAGATTCTTTTTAGTGACAAAGCTGATTTTCAAATTCAAAGCACTTGGCTCAGGAATCCATTTTTGTAAACTCTATTCTGTCTCCATAAAATCATCTTGTTTTAATATGTGAATAAAATTAATCCCTTGTACTTGAAGAGCATTGTTTTTCAGCTTACGAAACTACATTATATTAGAAATGTAAACTGTTTATTAGCGTAATTTTAAAAGGAATATAGTCAGTAGCTTAGAGATTGATTTACTTGGTCACCTTAACTTGGTTGCAGAGAAGTTTATATAATAGTTAGCAGGAGGAATCTTTACCACTAGCACCACCTGGGAAGCCCCTTATATACTGGTAAATTTAGTTACTAGTTATTCAGGAGTTTTACACTTTAGATTGTAACAATTTATTTCCTTTTATTCTTCATCATGTAAATGTGTGACACTATACATCAGAAGTCAGCAAGCTTTTTCCGTAAAGAGAAAAAGAAAGATATATTTTAAAGAGAAAGAGAAAGATATATTTTAGGTTTTGTAGCTAACATGGGATTTTTGTCACATTTCTCTGTGTTTGCTTTTCACAACCCCTACAAAATGAAAAAACATTCTTAGCTTACAAGTCTTATTACAAAGAGACTACATGAGCCAAAGTTTGCAGTTTCTGTTATAGGGTATACGTTGAGAGATTAAGGTGAGGAACACTCGGTCCACAAAAGTAGTTCTAATATCTTGCATGTTGATTACACAGAGTGGTAACAAATTTCCATTTAAAAACATCTGCGTTACTTTTGCTCATTTTGAAAAAATTCTGAGTTTATTTTTCCAAGTAAGTTGAAAAAAAATGAACATGATCAAAATCCCACCAAGAGTTTTGTACACATAGGCAAGGTTCTTTTAAAATTTATATGGAAAGAAATAAGCCACAGAGTAGCTAAAATGATTTTGAGGAGGAAAAAAGTGAGAGAAATCACTCTATCCAGTATGGAGGCCTGGTGCATAACCACAGATGTCAAGACAGTGTGGTATTGGCAGAGGATAAGCTAGACGTAGATATAACAGACATAACAGAGCTAAGGATCTTGAACTAGATTTACACTGATATGCCCAGCTGACTTTAGACAAAAGCGCAACAGCAATCTGATGAAGGAGAATAAACTGTGTAACAAAGGCTGCTGGAGCAACTGGACATCTTTAGGCAGAAACCAAGAACCCGCCTAAACCACACATTATACACAAAAATTAACTCAGATTAGATTATGGATCTAAATGAAAAGTGTAAAGCTATGAAGAATTGATGCCTTTGAACTGTGGTGTTGGAGAAGACTCTTGAGAGTCCCTTGGACTGCAAGGAGATCCAACCAGTCCATTCTGAAGGAGATCAGCCCTGGGATTTCTTTGGAAGGAATGATGCTAAAGCTGAAACTCCAGTACTCTGGCCACCTCATGGGAAGAGTTGACTCACTGGAAAAGACTCTGATGCTGGGAGGGATTGGGGGCAGGAGGAAAAGGGGACGACCAAGGATGAGATGGCTGGATGGCATCACGGACTCAGTGAACTCGAGTCTGAGTGAACTCCGGGAGTTGGTGATGGACAGGGAGGCCTGGCGTGCTGCGATTCATGGGATCATAAAGAGTCAGACACGACTGAGAGACTGAAATGAACTGAACTGATGAAGTATTAAGGACAAAATATAGCAAAAAGTCTTTGGGCCTAGTGAAAGAATTTTTAGATTTGATGCCAAAAGCATGACTTTTATGAGGGAAAATTGATAAATTGGACTTTATAAAAGTTAAGAACTTTTACTCTGTGAAAGACTCTGTCAAGAGAATAAAAAGACCAGTTACAGACTAGGAGAAAATATCTGCAAACCATACATCCAGCAAAAGGCTAATACCTTGAATATATTAAGAACTCTCAGCTATTAGTGGTTACATGAACTGCTGAATTCTGCTAGTTTGTCACTTTTTAGGACACGAGATTGGAAGGGCAACATAAATTTGTATGTATATTACACATGTGTCTAAAAATATTTTATATAATTTATATTTAAATACATTTTATATATGATTATGTGTATTTATATTTGCTGTTGTTGTTTAGTCACTAAGTCATGTCCTACTCTCTTGTGACCCCATGGACTGTAACCCACCAGGCTCCTCTGTCCATGGAGTTTTCCAGGCAAGAATACTAGAGTAGGTTGCCATTTCCTTCTCCAGGGGATCTTCCTGACTCAGGGATCAAAGCAGCATCTCTTGTGTCTCCTGCACTGACAGGTGCATTCTTTACCACTGAGTTACTTGGGAAGTCCGTGTATTTATAGAGATGTGTGTGTGTGAGCTCAGTTGCTCGATCATATCTGACTCTTTGTGACGCTATGGGCTATAGCCCACCAGGCTTCTCTGTTCATGGAATTTTTCAGGTCAAAATACTTGAGTGGGTTTCCATTTCCTACTCCAGAGGATCTGCCCAATCCAGGAATTGAACCCACCTCCCCTGCATTGGTGGGCAGACTTTTTACCACTGAGTCACCTAGGAAGCATTTATATGCTGCTGCTGCTGCTGCAAAGACTGTTAACTTCAGTCTTGTCTGACTCTGTGCGACCCCATAGACAGCAGCATTTATATCTATCTATCTATATAAATTTACATGTTTTACATATACTTATATATATTTTACATATTATATAAAAATAGTATCTATATGTGTGTGTGTATATATCTATATATATCAGGTCTCATTACAAGCTGCCTGCACAACTTGATTTTCTGTTTCTAAGAATAACCTATCTAGTCAAATTGGTTTCCCATTTGTGACATGTGATCTTAGAAATATATATATTAACTTTGGAAGCTATTTCCCCCATCTTTAATCCATCCAGAGGAAGATACCCTTTCTCAGACACTGCAGCATTTTCATTGTCCTGTATGAGAGACAGTGTCTATCAAGATGCAAAATCCACTGCCTTTTTTGAGGAATAACTTCCTGTTAACAGGATATACTCAGACTAAAACAGACCAGATAGCAACAGAATTCATTTCTGTTCACAGTTGTTTCTCCACTACTTGGAATACTTTCTATTCTCTTGGGGCTTCCCTGATAGCCCAGTTGGTAAAGAATCCACCTGCAATGCAGGAGACCCTGGTTTGATTCCTGGGTCAGGAAGATCCGCTAGTGAAGGGATAGGCTACCCATTCCAGTGTTTTGGGGCTTCCCTTATGGCTCAGCTGGTAAAGAATCTACCTGCAGTGTAGGAGACCTGGGTTTGATCCCTGGCTTGGGATGATACCCAGGAGAAGGGAAAGGCTACCGACTCCAGTATACTGTCCTGGAGAATTCCATGTCATTCAGAGTCCCAAAGTGTTGGCATGACTGAGCGACTTTCACTTTCACTTCTTTATACTCTCTTGAGAGTCATACATTAAATTCCCTTTTCAGAGTCATGCATTCATGGTGGACCGTCACTGTATTACAGTATCCCATATATGCTATACACACATTTATGTCAGTGTCTCATCCTGTCCTCTTAAGATTATTTATAATTTAAAATTAAACCATTTATTTTTTTCTCATAAGATTCTCAGAGTTTCTTTTAGAAAAATTTATCCTCTAGCTATCAGTTATATGAAGCATATATTCAAGTAGCATACTATTAGAGAAGCTACTCAAATGTTTTGCAAGCATCTCTCAAGGATGACTTTTCTGGATGACAAACCACGGTGATATATTACTTGAATGTCAGATGCCCATAGCAAGCATTCTAAAGGTGGTACATATTTTGGTACACTTTAAAAAATCACCAGCATGTTTTCCTCAAATTTCAGGTTGATTTAGGAACTGCAAAGATGCATTTGATATATAAGTTTCAAAGACTTTCAGAGTCTTATCAGATCAACTGGTATATAGGACGAATAACTCAGCAATGAATCAAAAAGATTTCTTTTTGACTAAGACCCTAGATTCAGTGTTAGTTTACTTTTTTTGGAGATGGAAACTTTAGAAGACAAAAGTTTCAAAAATTTCACTAAATTGTCAATTCTTCTGAGATAAAATTTGTCCTATATTATTTCTACAAGTTGTTTTTGGATTATGAAGCAAATATATATTATAGTAGTGAGTATATAAGAATTCAAAGAACAAGTAGAAGAAACTTCTCTTAACATAAGAAATCAACATTAGCATTTTGATGCATTTTTTCAAACTTTGGTCTCTGAATATTTTTCACAGTTAAAAAATAGTGTATATAAAAATTTCTACTGACTTTTCACCTATCGTTATATCAATAACACCAGCATATTCTGTGCTATAAAGTTTTATTTAAAATGTTTTGTTTAATAATTTGTTTAAAATGTTTTATAAACATTTTATTGGCTGTATAATTTCCCACATTACAAATAAGCCTGATTTTATATTGCTGCTTATCTACTGCTGGCCATTTATATAAATACTCTGGAATAAATGTATTGGCATAAAGGTTTTTTCTCTATTTTGTAAAGCTGTTTAGAAATATAATTATCATGTTAATGATAAAGAATGTTTTAAGGCTCATGATCATGCTGCTGAGTTGTTTTCAATATTGCTCAAAGAGCTAAAAGAAAGGGTTGTTAATTTCAGTTTACTAGAGATTCAATGTTATTCAGTGGGCATAACTAATCAGGATAATTTTATAAAAAGGAATGGGCCTCGGATTTCATATCATTTGAGTTATTACAATAGACCTCTTTCTTTTTCCATATCATTCAATTTCTAAAATTTCAGTAAAAGAATAAAAATTAAATAGTATTAGAGATGAAGCATCCAATACAAATACTATGTAATATAATTTTCACTAGCGCTGCTGCTGCTGCTAAGTCACTTCAGTCATGTCCGACTCTGTGCAGCCCACCAAGTTCCCCCGTCCCAGGGATTCTCCAGGCAAGAACACTGGAGTGGGTTGCCATTTCCTTCTCCAATGCATGAAAGTGAAAAGTGGAAGTGAAGTTGCTCAGTCGTGTCCTACTCTTAGCGACCCCATGGACTGCAGCCCGCCAGGCTCCTCCATCCATGGGATTTTCCAGGCAAGAGTACTGGAATGGGGTGCCATTGCCTTCTTTGTTCACTAGTGCAGCATTTCTCAAAAGATGTTTTTATAGCACTATTCTTATACCATCCCTTCTTGGTCTCAGTCTAAAGACAATGAGACATCTCTAACCATCACCATGGAATTTTAGACACTGTTTGACAGTGTCTCCCCAGTTCTTCTGGGGAGAAAAAGAACATAATTGGTCCTTTGAACAGAGCAAAATTATTGCCCAGGTTGTAAGGTGAAGCTAGCAAGGGATTATACATTATTTGATATCAGGATTATCAGAGTAAAGATGAAGCTATTGAAGCATATACATACATATGTACATATATGTATATATACACACATATATGTGTATATATAGGGCTTCCTGGGTGGCTCAGTTAGTAAAGAATCTGCCTGCAATGCAGGAGACCCCAGTTTAATTCCTGGGTTGGGAAGTTCCCCAAGAGAGGGGATAGGCTACCACTCCAGTATTCTTGGGTTTTCTTGGTGGCTTAGATGGTAAAGAATTCACCTGCAATGCAGGAGACCTGAATTCAATCCCTGGGTTGTAAAGATCCCTGGAGGAGGGCATGACAACCCAGTCTAGTATTCTTGTTCAGAGGATCCGCATGAACAGAGGAGCCTTGCAGGCTACAGTCCATGTGATTGCAAAGAGTTGGACATGACTGAGGGACTAAGCACAGCACAGCATCTGCGTATATATAAATGTGTGTGTATGTGTATATATACATACATGTATACATGTGTGCACCACTATATGTAAGATAGGTAACTAACAAGGACCTACTGTGTAGCATAGGGAACTCTACCCAATATTGTGTGATAATCTATATGAGAAAAGAATCTTAAAAAGAATTAGTGTGTGTATAACTGAATTATTTTGCTGTATACCTGAAACTAACAATGTAAATCAACCATACTCCAACAAAACTATTTTTTTTAAAGAGTAAAGTATCAATGGCTTTATGAACTGATAATCATGAAATGTGTGCTCAGAACTTCAGCTGGGTCCAACTCTTTGCAACCCCATGGACTGTAGCCCACTAGGCTTCTCTGTCCATGAGATTCTCCAGGCAAGAATCCTTGAGTGGCATGCCATTCCCTCCTCCAGGGGATCTTCCTATCCTAGGGATCAAACCCACACCTCTTAAACTCCTGCATTGGTATGCAGATTTTTTTTTTTTTTTACCACTAATGCCAACTGGGAAGCCAATAATCATGTAATAAAGGCTTACTAATATTATTTCATTGCTCTGTGGAGGGGAAATTGTCCCCCCTTCACCCAGTAATGTTATGTGCTGTGTTGTTAGGTTGTATTAACACCATAGCATTCAACAGAACTTTAAAGAGTACACTTTATGAGGTTTCTTAATTTTGTTTCTTAACAACCTCCTGTTGATTGCCTAAAAGTTCCAAAGAGGATTGAACTTCAGGATTATTTAAAAATTTGCATCATGCTTTCCCACTTCCTTCTTCCTAGCAATCTGTAGATTAGTGCAGAAATTGTTTTTACTGCTCTTTAAGTATGAATCACAAAAGACAAATGTCTTCAAGGGAAAAGAAAGCATAGTTATTTAAATTGGGGCAATTTATTAAATCACTCTATAAAATTTATTGTTGTAGTGGAAATACCTAAAGAATGAAGATATCTATAATAAAGATTATTATAGTTCTCTTTATAAAAGTCCCAGTTGGAAATTTGTCATAGGAATAATTTTTTTCACCTTGCCTCTGTTTACAAAATAGCTAATTAAATTTTTTATTTTAAATATCATATCATTTCATCTTTCAAGTGTGCTTTTGTAATAAATGCTGAATATAAGCAATGCAAATTTGTTTTTTCATTTGAGAAAATTTTCATGGATTTCTGAGTACTCAGTCAGGTATTTAATCGTAATGTTTTTTCTTGGATCTTTTAACTTTTTCTGGTAGAACTCAAAGCTGGCTGCCATTTCAGCATTTCCAACAGTAAATCAAATTGGCCATGGTTCAACTTTTCCGTACTCAAAACACTTTATGTTTGGTACTTTATTGGGGAATCTTTACAGAGTTGGGGAACCTTCATTTGCAAATTAATGAGTTCATCAGAAAATCCCTTTCAGAGGATGATCCCCTTTTTAATATTTAGGACCCACATTTACAGTTAAAATATTATTATATCATGATGAGAGGAATATGTACATATAGGAACAAAGATTCAGTCTGTTCTCATTCTAGGAGATAGAGATAATGTTTTCAGACAATAAACAAAAAGCAAATAAATGAGGTCATTTTGAAAATCGTAAATCTGTGAAGACCATGCAAGGTCATGTATTAGAACATATTGCTGCTGGTGGAGGTGACAGTAGGTAACCATTCTTGATAGGAGGGACGGGGAAGACTTGAGACGTGATGGCTGAGACTCTGATAATTTCATTGAACTAGGAAGTTGTTGCTATCTTGCACTATTTTGAGATTAAAGTGGGACAAAATGTACAAATATATGCGTTTCTCTGTTTGGAGCAAGTAAAAAAGATGATGTCTGACCAATTTCTTGGTCAGAACCAAGAAATTCCCACTGACTTCTGAGGCTAAAATAAGTGTGTTTTCATACATATCTGAATAAATGCCTATTCACATACTATGATCTGGCTGAATAAAGTTCCAGACAGAGAGAATTTTACTTGTAGAGGACCTCTTGTAAAAAAAAACAGCTTGACTCATTAGAGAAAATCAAAGAAATCAGTGTACCTGAATCACTCCTATGATATACTGATGTGTAGATTACACAGAAAAGAGACGAGTTTGGAAAGTTAGGCAGGGACAAATGGTTTCAGGATTTATACACTGTGAACAGACTTGGTTTTTAGAAGCCATCTAAGAATTTAAGCAAGGAGTTGCTGTAATCTGATTTCAATGATATTTTTCTGATTCTTTGTGGTGAATGAATCTTCCAGATGAAAAAGGGCATCTTCCATTTGTAGAGACATATGAATATTCCTTTTCAATATGCTTTAACATCTCTGGCAACTGTGGCCCCTGACTTCATAGTCAAGAAGTGGTCAAGATTATGACTTAGTCTTTTCTGGAGTGTTCAGCTATATCTTGTGACCTAGAATAAGTTCATAACAACTTGAGCTGGAAAGAAGCCCTAAAGAATATCTAGCTTAGTCTCCTCATATGACAGAGGAGGGACTCAAGGTTCTGTATACTAAGGTGGCTTGTCCAAATGAGAGCCAAAACACAGGGCTAGAACTTAGGTCCCTTTACCAATCAAGCCAGAACGCTTTGCATTTGGGGCAAAATTTAGCAGTGAAACTTACACTTAGGAACCCGGATGGAGTAGCATCCTTTAACATAATATTAGGTTTGTAAGATCCTGGATGCCAGTGAAAATCTATATGGTGAAGTGAAACATCACACAATATTTATGAGTAATGGCTGAGAAACAGTAAACTTTCTTCCATTCCCATAAAGCAGCAGGAGAGGAGCTCTTTTATGTAGATCAAATACTAGATAATCTTATGCTGAATACTATCCAAATATGGATGATCCATTGTGATCTGCTTACACTAAATGTTTGCTGGATTTAGGAGTGATTAGGACAATTAAAACCTCAAAGAAATTTTGATCTTAGGGAAATAAATGACCCTTCAATTCTAGTTTTCCAAATTTTCTTTAATAGATACATTATTTTATAATAAAAGTTTGCTTTCAAAAATAATGAGTAGAGCTGACTGAAATAGACCTTATTGAAAACTCATAGCTGATGAGGATTTATTTGACTGAATTTTATATTAAAGACCTCTTCATGGGATTTTTGTGGAGTAGTAATATTGACCAGTTTACAATTCTCCTTTTTGAGTGTTTGGTGTGCAAATGGAACTGATCCTGAGAAGAGCATTGTTAACGTCCACTCAGTAGATTTTTCCTTCAATGACAGTAGTTTATCTTTCAGAGAAGAGAAAGTCTTCCATGCAAAGTAAGAGGCACAGTCAAAATGTTTGAATTCATCCATGAAATGATAAAGCATTTTAAAAATAGGTATTCTGGTATTTGTTTTTATAATTCTACAAAGCAGATTTTCTTTGCACATAAATCATTTATTTTGATTCTGAAAAATTGTTTTGAAAACTGAACATTTAAATGTAAATTTTGGTTTATGCTATTGTTACATCGTAAAATATTATGATGGTTTGCAAAATATTTCAAAGGAAATAGCTCTTCTCTTGTAACTTAAATATTACTTACTCCATTTTTTGATGAAGTGAGTCCAAAAATGTTTAACAATCTTATGACTATGTCAGGATTGATGATAAGAAACAAAGTTTAATAAAGGTAATGTTTATGGCAAAATAGTTTAAAAAGCATGAATTTGAAATACCAAGACTTTAAACATTTAGAGCTATTTCATTTATTTCTGAAACCATCAAAGTGCCTATAAAATCAGAATTATAAATTTTTCTTACTTTTGAATAAGTATGTGCTCTATTGGAAAACATTCAAATATATTATTTTCTGATTGAAAAACTAAGAATTAGATTAAAAACAATAATCTTCATTCTTGATTATGCTTACGTATTATGTCATTCAATCTTCACAACAACCATGTGAATAGTGACTATCCTTTTATAGACGAGGAAATGTGGATTTTATCATAAAAGCTAATAATACATATAAAGTAAACCCAAGGTGGAAGAAAAATAACAAGACTGCAAAAATACTGTTTAAAGGCATTACAATGAGCACAGCTCAACTAAAGAGATTTGAATCTTCTAAAACCTTATGAAGTACTGAAAATATAATTCATCAGATAAAAAAATGGATGAGAAGATGGATTTAGCTGAGCCTAGTGTGGTAATCATTTCACAGTATATGTAAATCAAACTGTCATGCTAGACACCTTAAATGGATACAAAGATATATGTCAATTATTTCTCAATAAAATTGGAAAGAATATCAAATAAAATTTAAAGTAAAAGATGAATGCTGAGATGCTTTCTTATAAAATAATTGTTTTAAAAAGTTGTGTTGATTTCTGCCATTCAACAATGTAAATCAGCCAAAAGTATACATGTATCTCTTCCCTCTTAAATCTCTCTCCCACCTCCCCATCTCACCCCTCTAGGTTGCCACAGAGCACTGGGTTGGTTTTGATATCTAATGAATGTGAATATGTGTTAATAAATTTGATTCTCTTAATATCAAGCTTATTGGATTTTTGGTTTTTTCTTCTTATTGTTTTGTCTACATAAATCATTCTCCAACTTAACTGGGACAGACATTTCATTTTTTTCTATTACCTGTATTTTTTAGCTAACATATTGCTAATATTAGACAAATGAAAAGTGAAAATATTAGTTGCTCAGTCATGTCCCAGTCTCTGCAGTCCCATCGACTGCATCCTGCCAGGCTCCTGTGTTCATGAAATTCTCTAAGCAAGCACACTAAGTGTGGGTAGCCATTTCCTTCTCCAGGGATCTTCACAACGCTGGGATCAAATTCAGGTCCCGTACACCGCAGATTCTTTACCATCTGAGTCACCAGGGAAGCCTAAAATTAGATATGTATCTTGCAAATATGCTGCATCCTAAAGTCAGATACATATGTTTACTTTCTTATAAATTGGCTATGGTTTCACTGTATAGAAATTAAATCCAATTTATCTGCATTTTATATTGTGATCTCACAGAAAATCATATTCTCTTTCTCCCCTAATATCAGCATTTTTGAATAATTTATTTTTTATTGCTGCTTTGAAATGTTACCTTTACCTTAAACTACAATATTTTATATAATAAAATGTGTTTCTAAACTTTATGTTTTCTGTTCTAGAATACTTTATTCTTGTATTAGTTTTTCACTTTTTAATTATTCTGTTACAAAATGTGTTGATATCTGATGGTGGAAGTCCAAAAAGCACTTGGCTTTTCTCACACTTACTCTCCCAGATAACTTTAGAATTGTTTTGTCTTATATTTGTCTAAACTATGGTTGGAGCTGACAATGGAACTGCAGTATATCTCTAAGTCAATTTAAGTACTCCTTTTAAAATTTTATCGTAACATAGGCAAATTAATAAATGTGATACATCACATTAATAGAACGGAAGCTGAAATCACATGATCATCTCAAGAGATGTAGAACAAGCATTTAACAAAATTCAACATCCATTCATGTAAAATCTCTCAACAAATTGGGTATAGAAGGAACATTTGTTTATTTACTTTTTTTTTTTTTTTTTTTACTCTTTTGCAACCCCATGGACTGTATCTTGCCAGGCTCCTCTGTCCATGGGATTTCCCAGGCAAGAATATTGAAATAGATCAACATTTCCTTCTCCATCTTCCCAACCCAGGGATCAAACCCAGGCCTCCTGCATTGGCAGACAGATTCCTTAACACTAAGCTACCTGGGACTATACCTCAAGATAAAAAAGGCCTTATATGACAAACCCACAGCTAACATCATACTCAACAGTGGAAGGTTGAAAGTTTTTTCCTCTACCATCAGAAACAAGACAAGCGTGTCATTCTCATCACTCCTATTCAACATATATTGGAAATCATAGTCAAAGCAATCAGGCAAGTAAAAAATATAAAAGGCATCTGATTTGGAAAGGAAGGAGAAAATTCTCTTTGTTTGCATATGACATGATCTTATATACAGAAAATCCTAAAGACTCCACCAAGAAATTATTAGAAATAATCATGAATTTAGTAAAGTTGCAGGATGGAAAGTCAATACACAGAAATCAGTTGTCTTCTTATATACTAATAACATTGAAGACAAAATTATTATGAATCTATTTAACCAAAGTGGTAAAAGATCTGTACAGTGAAAGCATTTGGACTTTCATGAAAAAAGCTGAAGAAAACACAAATAAATAGAAGATATTCTGTGTTTATGAATTGGACTAATAATTACTACTAAAACATCCACACAGCCCAAAGACATCTGTAGGTTCAATGCAATTCCTATCAAGACTCCAGTGGCATTTCTTTACAAAAAGAGAAAAAAATTCTGAAATGTATATAGAACCACAAAAGACCCCTACTAGTGAAAACAATCTTAAGAATGAAGAACAAAGCTGAAGGGGTCATACTTCCTGATTTTAAACTATATTACTGAGTTACAGTGATCAAAATAGTATGGCAATGGCATAAAACTCAACATTCAGAAAACTAAGATCATGGGATCCAGTCCCATCACGTCATGGAAAATAGATGGGGAAACAGTGGAGACAGTGGCTGACTTTATTCTTTTGGGCTCCAAAATCACTGTAGATGATGATTCCAGCCATGAAATTAAAAGACACTTACTCCTTGGAAGGAAAGTTATGACCAAACTAGACAGCGTATTGAAAAGCAGAGACATTACTTTGCCAACAAAGGTCCATCTAGTCAAGGCTATGGTTTTTCCAGTAGTCATGTATAGATGTGAGAGTTGGACTATGAAGAAAGCTGAGTGCCAAAGAATTGATGCTTTTGAACTGTGGTGTTGGAGAAGACTCGAGAGCCCCTTGGACTGCAAGAAGATCCAACCAGTCCATTCTAAAGGAGATCAGTCCTGGGTGTTCACTGGAAGGACTGATGCTTAAACTCCAATACTTTGGCCACCTGATGCGAAGAGCTGACTCCTTGGAAAAGACCCTGATGCTGGGAAAGGTTGAGGGCAGGAGGAGAAGGGGATGAAAGAGGATGAGATGGTTGGATGGCATCACTAACTCAATGGACATAGGTTTGGGTTCACTCTGGCAGTTGGTGATGGACAGGGAGGCCTGGTGTGCTGTGGTTCATGGGGTTGCAAAGAGTTGGACATGACTCAGCGACTGAACCAAACTGAACTGAATGGCATAAAAACAGTCACATAAACCAGTGGAACAGAAGAATCAAGTGCCAAGAAATAAACCTATGTACAAACAGTCAATTAATATTTGACAGAGGAGCTAAGCACATTCAATGGAGAAAAAAATAATCTCTTCAATAAATGATGCAGGAAAAACTGGATATTCATATGTAAGACAATGAAACTGGACCCCTATATTTCATCACTCAAAAAATTAACATCAAATGGATTGAAGGCTTAAATGTAAAACCTAAACTATAAAACTCCTTGAGGAAAATATAGGGCAAAAACTCTTTGACTTTGGTCTCAGCAATGATTTTATGGATATGGAATCCAAAACTTAGGTAACAAAACCAAAACTAAACAAATGAGACTTTGTCACACTAAGGAGCTCTGCACGGCAAAACTTACATTTAATAAAATGAAAAGGCAGCTTACAAAATGGGCGAAAATATTTGCAAACCATGTATCTAGTAAAGGGCTAACATTCAAAATATATTTTGGAACTTGTACAACTCAATAGTGATAATAACAAATAATCCAATTTAAAAATGTTCAAAGGACCTGAATAGAAGTTTTGCCAAAGACAGTATGCAAATGGACAAAAAGTACATGAAAATGTGCAAACATCGTTAATCATCAGGGAAATGAAAAGCACAGGGATATCACCTCAAACTTGTTAGAATGGTTATTATCAAAAAGCCAAGAGACATCAAGTGGTGATGAGACTGGGGGGAAAGGGGAAACCTGTGCACCATTGCTGGAAATGTAAGTTGGTGCAGTCACTATGGAAAACAGAATGGAAATTCCTCAAAAAATTAAAAATAGGACTACCGTATGATTCAGCAGTTCTACTTTGGGTATATATTGGAAAGAAATGAAATCACTGCCTTGAAGAGATAGTTGCACTCCTATGTTCTTAGTAGCATTATTTCCAAGACATGGAAACAACCCTAATGGTCCATGGCTAGATGAATGAGTAAAGAAGATATATGTACACACACACACGGGACTCTTATTCAGTCATTAAAAAAGACTAAGATCCTGCCATTTGTGACAATGTGGATGAATCTTAAAGGCATTATGCCAAGTAAAATAAGCCAGACAGAGAAAGTTGAATACAATACGATCTCACTTACATGTGCATCTGAAATACTAAACTCACAGAAACAGAGATAAGACTGGTGGTTGCCAGGGGTGAGTATGAACTTCCCTGTGTCTGAGGCCTCCAGCTATTCCAGATGGACACACTAATACACACATCTTTTAGTGATTTGCTAAAATTCTGATTTCTCCTTTCTTGTTTAGTTCTTTCCCTTGTGATCTACCAAAAATGACGGACACAGTTCATGAGTTGGAAAGGCTCTTTTCTTTTCGAAATTTGGATTGTGGGATTGTTTTAGGACCTCATCTCTTTGATAGGGTCATAAAAGCTTGTGACTTCATATTTTATGAGACTTTTTTCATAGTGATGGGGAGTAACTTTCCTTTGGGTTTCAACATACTAAATAGAAGCAAAAATTTCAGTTCGTTGTGTATGAAGTTAAGAATTTATCTTCATCTGTAAGACTATGTTTCTGATACTGTAATAAAATGCAGTCTCTTTATGAACAATGATCCATAGCACAGATAGCTTTCATGATTCCTTCTGTTTTTGTTTATGCCCTTAGCACTTTTAAGGATAAGATTTTTATCTGCAGAGATGTTATGCGTCTCTGCTTATCCATTCTAAATCTGACTGTATTGAATAAGGGAAGTGAAGTGTCTGAATGGACAGAAAGAAAATGGTGGGTAAAACAAAGTGTGGAGAGTAGGAAAATGATAACTTTGTCCCCACGGAAACCAGATTGTGCTGCAGCTAATGGTGGTAAGGTCCTTCATAACCTGGGGCTCTTATATGCATCTCCGGCTTCATTTTCTGCCTATTTCTGTCTATGACTGCCATATTGTAGCCAAAGTGAACTGCTCATCATTCCTCAAACATACTCCAATTTGTTTGCAAATGCTGATTTCCCTTTCCATATTCCCTTTCCCATCCATGCATTCCAACTACCACCCAGTAAATCTCTATTCAGAATTTAAATGTCAACCTTTTCTCTGCAGTTTCTTGAATCTCATTCTCCTAAGAGTCTGTGTATGCTATTGGACTAGTTACCTTATACAACACTCAGGGGAGTATCTGCTCAAAATTTTGCAAAGATGAAAGTATGGAAAATCTGCAAGGGCAAAGCTAAGAATTATTACAGATCCAGACATATTGCACTAACTACTTGGTAGTGACCAAATTTTTTTTTTTAATTGGTAAAAGTCTGACAAATAAGCTTTTAAGTGGCTATTTTCCACTTATAAGGATCAAGACTTTGAAATCTAAGTCCTCACCTGGGAAGAAAATTCTGGAAGCCATCAGTTATTGTGTAGGAGGATACAAAATCTCCCTCAGGGTTTCCCCAAGAGTTCTCAGTGAATCTAAACTTCAGAGAATAGGATCTGGAGCTAAAAGGCAGCCACAAAGGGCAAACGAGGGAATGCTTAGCAAATCCCTTTCTTTAACCCAGAGATTTCAGTTTAAGGACCCTTGTGCATGATTCCACACTTTGAGTGATACAGAATTCCCTGCCTGTTTCTGTGCTCTATAATAAGCTTGTCTTTGGTTTACCAGGATTTATTTGTGGCTCAGTTTCACTGTATCTGCAGTAATGAACTGTGTGTCCACTTTACAACACTTTAAAAGAAGCTAGTTTGATTGATGGAACGTGTACTACTCTCTAGTCATTCTCCTCTAAGTCTAAGCTGTAGATCCACCAACAAGACTTCTGTTTTCCAAACCAGACACCCAACTTTTCCTCTGTCATGAGGAAATGGAAACACAATTTGTGTTGCCTTTTGCTTTGAACAATGGATCTGCAGGTGGTTAAGGCTGAAGAATTACTGTGCCAGAAGGGAGCTCACAGGATTATTAAACAGGCTGTGCCATCCATCTCCCCAGATCTTGTTTGAGGCTTTATGATTTCCTGGGAGTAAACTTTCCTCTTGCTAATAGTAAGAACAATTATTCTGTCTTGAAGAAAACTGCTTAAATATTAAATTTAGCTTTCTTACTCTGGAAATAAAAGAGTATTTGTTTCTATAGATTAAAAATATTCAGCTGCAAGATTCAGTTGTTCCTGGTTGCATTATGTATTATTCTTCCATACACAGTATTTACTGGGCCCAATACATTGAAGAAAAAAGGCACTCAGTAAATGTGCTTATTGATTATATTCTTTTCTACTTCCTTTTATTTAGAGTCATTCACTTTTATGAAATTTTGAGCCAAATAGAGAAAGCAGTGTTGCTCCCTAATCTTCTACTATAGACAGAGATGATTTGAATACACAGGGTCATAGAAACAATTACCCTTAAATATTTCCATACCAATTTCAGTTATTTATGGGATCTCTGTAAAGAATGAAACTAGATAGATGGAGAAATACAGGGAATCCTCAAAGATACGATGAGGAATCAAATCAATTCAAATTGCTCAGAAAAGGAATATCAAAATAACCAACTGGGTGTATTCAGTATACAGTGGCTTTTTGGAGAATTAGAATTTAAAAGGCATAAAGATAGGCAGGATATTCCAAAGAAAATGACCATTTGGGGCCTACGTTCTCTTTATTCTTACCTCCTCACATCCAGCCTGACTAGGCAGCAAGGATACAACGGAGATGGGTAATGTTCTTACATTTAGACTCCTTACTTCAGGTTTGCTAGAATTCAAAACCCATTTAAAAACTTCAACTGACTGGGGAGATTCCTGGAGCGATTCACAAACTGTATTCTCCTCCACACCCCAAGGTTTGCTAATATTGGCAGGCTGCTCAGATTGCCTCTGAAATACATACATTTCATCCAAGGACTGACAATTTCAGGGAGGCCCGGAGAAGCTCTGCTCCATGCTTCTGCCCAAGTCAGGGAGCTCCCCAGCAAGTTCACCTTGTGACAACAGTGGCCATGTGTTGCTTTTCTCCCCAGCTCTGTCATTGTTACTGTTCATGCTGCTGCTAGCACAGCTCTTCAGCTTTCTGCCACTGTGTAAATTTCAACTAGAGGGCCTCTTGATGAGGATGAAAGAGGAGAGTGAAAAACCTGGCTTAAAACCTAACACTCAAAAAATTGCAATCATAGCATCTGGCCCCATCACTTCATGGTGAATAGAAGGGGAAAAAGTGGAAGCAGTGACAGATTTTTCTTTTCCCCTTGGGCTCTAAAATCACTGCTGGTAGTTACTACAGCCATAAAATTAAAGACGCTTGCTCCTTGGAAGGAAAGGTATGACAAACCTAGACAGAATATTAAAAAGCAGAAACATCACTTTGCCTACAAAAGTCCATATTGTCAAAGCTATGGTTTTGCCAAAAGTCATGTACAGATACGAGAGTTGGACCATAAAGAAGATTGAGTGCTGAAGAACTGAAGTTTTTGAACTGTGGTGTTGGAGACTGTTGAGAATCTCTTGGACTGCAAGGAAACCAAAGGAGTCCATCCTAAAGGAAATCAGTCCTGAATATTCATTGGAAGGACTGATGCTGAAACTAAAGCTCCAATACTTTGACCACCTGATGTGAAGGGCTGACTCCTTGGGAAAGACCCTGCTGCTGGGGAAGATTGAAGGCAAAAGGAGAGGGCGGCAGAGGATGAGATGGTTAGATAGCATCACTGACTCAATGAATCTGAGCAACTCTAGGAAATAGTGGTGGACAGAGGAGCTTGGCATGGTGCAGTCTATGGGGTCACAAAGGGTTGAACACAGCTTGGTGACTGAATGACAACAAAATTTCACCACCACCAACCCAAAAGCACACCCACTAAGAATTTCTTATTTCGTTCCAGTCAATTACTCACTTTTTCCTCAGGATGAAAACCATGTTATTTTAAAAAATACACTCCAGGAAGCCCCCAGAATCCACAGAGCCCTGTCCAGGAGCCCAGTGGTGTCATTTTTCAACATGGGGCTCTAAATCTGCCAAGTTCTGTGTTTTCTTTTTACTTACCAAAAGGAAGTAAAATTGGCTCCTAAATCCTTGCTGAATATATCATTCTCTCTTTCTTCCAAGAGTCCCTACCTTGTTTGTTATTAAGAGCTTTTCCCCCAAATAAATAGGTGCCTAACTCCTGAGGAAGTAGCAACCTAACCAAATATGCCAGGTGTGTCAGAGCATGAAGGGACAAATCTTTGGGACTAGGCTGATGTGGGCAACACAGCCTGCTTCTCTAATAATTAAGCCCCTTGAGAAAGTTCTTATTTTGTCTACATTTTATTTTTCTCATCTAGAAAATGGGACTACAAACATGCTCATAAATTAATCATGGCAGATAAATATGAAAATACATATAGTAATACGGTACCTGACATGTAGTGGTAAGCTTGGTGAGTGTTTCATGCCCTTGTTTGCTTGTTCCTTCTCTCCCGTACCCTCAGCTCACTTAAGTTGAGCTAAAAAAAAAAAAAAAAAAGTACAAGTATTTTTAACACAAGTGAGAGAGTAAGTCCAGTGTCTGATTATAAACTATGGAGCCACATTTGTGCTGACATTAATCAATCACCTTCTTCCAAATATATTCTGGTTTTAGTTGCTTTTGTTTCTGTCCTGAATTAGGTCAAGTGCTCTGATCTTATCAAGGAAAATATGTACTAATATTACACACACACACACACACACACACACACACACACACACACACATATATTTGAGCACTTAATCCAAAGAGACATTTAAAGTACTTGGGAACAATGCATGTATCCTCTTCAAGAAAACTAAAGACTGTAAAATTTACTTCCTTTTTCAGATGCTTATGAGAACTGACAGAAAACCTTTGCAATACCCCAAGTTTAATTTTCCACTGATATTTTCATCTTCTCTACTATTTATTAAGTGAAATCTGGCTTAAGTGAGAAAAGTGGTTGGTAGTCAGCAAGCACTTTAGTTTCAGGATGTTACAAACTGTCAAAAAAAAAAAAGAACTTTCCAATGTGATTACAAATTACCCCTCTTTGGCCCTATTACATCCCATAATTGAACTGTCATTCACTTGTTTTATTCATTATGATAATAGATGCAGTTGATAAATGTGTGCAAAGTGTAGAAAGTAAGGTTGGGACTTGTTAGGAAGACAGTCTGTTATGCCTGCAGCTAAACATTTGGAAGGCATCAGTCAAAATCTGAAATCCGTTGAACCAGATGTCTGAACCTTGACTGGAATGATAACCTATTTACCATCTTTGGCAGTAAATAAAGTGCTTCTTTACCTTCAGGTACTTGGTGGACTAATAAGGTATATTTTAAAACACATTTAACAGGAATCTACTGGTATAGCACAGGGAACTCTACGCAATACTCTGTATAATAACTTGTTTGGGAAGAGACTCTGGAAAAGGATAGAAATATGTATAACTGAGTCACTTTGCTATACATCTGAACCCAACACAACATTATAAATCAAATATACTCCAAAATAAAATAAAATGCACTGAAGACAACTACTTTTTTCTCTTCTACTACAAGTAATACTAATCCTACTGCTATTACTCTTTCTTTTCCTCTTGCTTCTCCTCCTTCTTCTCTTCCTTTCTCTTTCCTCTACAATTTTTTATTCTCCTCCTTAGCTGCAGAATCTAAATTTTACTTGAGGATATAATATGCTCATTTACAAGACTTCAAATTCTAATATTTCTGGCCAGTTTTAGCCAATGTGAGGTGAGTGCTTTCTGGGAATGCTGCTAAAACGAAGCTGACCCAACTGCTTCCTGGACTGAGGGCAAAATGGCAGAAATTTGGCGGCCAACTTGCATTGTAAATTGACACTGAGGATGGAAGTCACAGGCTAGGAGGTGAAATAGAAAGATGGAAGGATCTTGAGTCCTGGGGACTCTGGAAACTTCACAGTCTTGACTGTATGCTCCAGATCCCTTTTCCCTGAGAGGAAAATAAAATTTCATTTGATTTAAGCCTCTTTAATTTTTTTTCCCCTGTCATGTGGAATGCCTCAAATTCCAAGCTACAGAAAGAGCATATTCTGCTACTCCATGGAATACAGTTATTGTGCTGGGTGTTATGATAAAAATAAACACCTAACTCCAAACTGCTACTGGATAAACATAAAAACAACATCAAGATAAAACAAGAACCATGCAGATCAATTAAATTTGTATAAGAATCAAATCTAATGCAGACGTAACCTGTGTGAACACCCACAGTCCACAGGAGCAAATACGAGACTGTGAAGTTGCCACAGAATACCCTGGTTAACTCTGATTCAATGCTTCCCACCCTTTGTCCATAGTCTCCTTCCTTGTGAAACACTTTTTTCATATCTTACAGTATTGTGGTCTTGGAATTATTTTAGGAAAGATCACGTTTGTCACCTCACAGAGTGTTGGGCATTATGAAGCCTCAAGCTGAGACTCAAGAAAGTCTTAGCTCTGTCACTTCCTGACTGGTGAGTTCATCTTCCATAAACAAAAGGACTTTGAATCAGACTGGTAAGGCTCTTTTGTCCCTAAAATTCTACAAAGCTGAGTTACATCTGAGTTACCCAGAACAGTCATCTTTTGGGTGTCTCTGAACAGGATAATATGTAAATAGCTTATTCTACATATACAAAAGCAATAAAGTTTTACATTTTACATTACTCTCTAGCTTCAGAGAAACCTGACCAAGAATTAGTATATGGCAATTTCCTCATATTGTTCATGTGGTTCGGAAGGCAAGAAACGCTGAAGTGGTTTCCCATTCCCTTCTCCAGTGGACCATGTTTTGTCAGAACTCTCCACCAGGAGCTGTCCATCTTGGGTGGTGCTACACGGCATGGCTCATAGTTTCATTGAGTTAGACAAGGCTGTGGTCCATGTATCAGTTTGAATAGTTTTCTGTGATTGTGGTTTTCATTCTGTCTGCCCTCTGAGGGAGAAGGATTAGAGGCTTGGAAGCTTTCTGATGGGAGAGACTGACTGTAGGGGAAACTGGGTCTTGATCAGGCTCTTTTCCAATAAGTCATTTCTTTGCATCAGGTAGCCAAAGTATTGGAGTTACAGCTTCAGCATCAGTCCTTCCAATGAATATTTAGGACCAATTTCCTTTAGGATGGACTGGTTGGGTCTCCTTGCAGTCAAGGGACTCTCAAGAGTCTTCTCCAACACCACAGTTCAAAAGCATCGATTCTTTGGTGCTCATCTTTCTTTATGGTCCAACCGTCACATTCATGCATAACTACTGGAAAAACCACAGCTTTGACTAGACAAATCTTAGTTGGCAGGGTAATGTCTCTGCTTTTCAATATGCTGTCTAGGTTGGTCATAACTTTTCTAAGGAGTCAGCATCTTCTAATTTCATGGCTGCAGTCACCATCTGCAGTGATTTTGGAGCCCAAGTTAATGAAGTATGTCACTGTTTCTATTGTTTCCCCATCTATTTGCAATGAAATGATGGGACCAGAGGACATGATCTTAGTTTTCTGAATGTTGAGTTTGACTCATTGGAAAATATCCTGATGCTGGGAAAGATTGAAAGCAGGAGGAAAAGGGGATGACAGAGGATGAGATGGTTGGATGGCACAACCGACTCAATGGACATGAGTTTGAGCAAGGTCCAGGAGCTGGTGATGGACAGGGAAGCCTGGCGTGCTGCAGTCCATACAGTGCCAAAGAGTCAGACATGACTGAGTGATTGAACTGAAATGAATTTCCTCATGACTTGTTTATTGACTTCCTTTCAATTTACTGCAATTTTTTTTTTCTGTAATGGTTATGAGGGCTAGTGATTGCATTCATGATTTAATTAGAAGATGGAGCAGGTTAATTATTCAGATGAATCTTTTGAGCTACTTGTTATCTTTTAACTAATTTAAAGCTCTCTAAATTCCAACTTGAAATTATTGACTAAACCAATTGGAGATTAATTCTCCTTATATCAAAGTTTGGTTCAGGGTTATTACAATCTATGGGAATGTGATTCTTCACACTAAATAAAAATGTCTTCTAATCTGGTTGAACTAGAGTAGAAGTTTAAACAAAAAAAAACCCATAAAAGCCCATTTGCTCTTTTGGCAAACCCTCTTACATGCAGAATTTGGTAGTTCTGCTTTTGAGAAAATGAGTAAAAAAAAATGTATTTTTTCCATTAAAATCTACTTTGGTGGAAATGCAGACTTACAGAATTGATTTGAAGATTTTTGTTTCATATATTCAGTTGGATTCTCTAATGTTTTCATAACATATTTGTCTTGTAGAATTTAACTTTAAATACTATTTCTGATAACAGGTGTTTTTATATGTGCAATTATTTTGACATGGCTAAATATGGTATGACAATCATAAAGATATTTTAAACTGCACAGTTAAACTCCACTGAATGTTTAAAAAATGCAAGGTAGCAACTAAGTGTCCATCAACAGATAAATGGATAAAGAAGATATGGAAAATAAATACAATGGACTACTACTCAGTCATAAAAAATAATGAAATAAAGCCTTTGTAGCAACATGGATGGACTTGTAGGGTATGATGCTAAGTGAAATAGATCAAAGAAAGACAAATACTGCATGATATCAGTTATCTGTAGAATCTAAAAAAATACAACAAACTAATGAACGTAACAAAACAGATGTAGACTCACAGCTATAGAGAACAAGCTAATGGCTACCAATGGGGAGAGGGAAAGAAGGGGCAATATAGGGGAGGGGAGTAAAAGGTACCAACTGTAAAGTATAGGATAAGTTCCAAGTCTGCTTGTGTTGATAGCTTACTAATAGGAGACTTTTTTTTTTTTAAGATTTCAAGACAGCTAAGACTTGCCAATGCCTAATTCTTTTACTTTCTATCTCATCTTGTTCATGTGCTATAGCTACTGAATAATCCAGCCCTTTCTCTTCCATCTGTACTTCATCTCCATCAATTTGAAGTGAATTAATGAGTATTTGTGATGCTATCAAAGGTCACTTTTTATCAGCATTGTCATCTCTGCTGCCATTGGATGGGTGAGTCACCTACTTCCTGTGTTCCATCCAGGGCTTCTGCTTTCTAGGATCATTTTTGATCCCAACCTTGGGTGAGTCTCTCCCAGAGCAGAGGCTGAGACAAGGATTTTGTGTGTCTTAGTCTGTCAGTCATGTCTGACTCTTTGTAGCCCCAAGGGCTATATCCCACCAGGCTCCTCTGTCCATGGAATTCTCTATGTAAGAATACTGGAGTGGGTAGCCATTCCATTCTCCAGGGGATTTTCCTGACCCAGGGACTGAATCTGCATCTCCTGCATTGCAGGCAGATTCTTCACCATGTGAGCCACAAGGGAGGCCTAAGGATTTGGGGAAGGGTAATTCATTTAGAGGTCAGGAAACCCTAAGAAGCAGGAATGAGGAAAACGAAGGGTTAAGGAGTAAGGACAAGGCTGTGGTCCTAGTGTGATTAGATTGACTAGTTTTCTGTGATTATGGTTTCAGTGTGTCTGCACTCTGATGCCCTCTTGCAACACCTATCATCTTACTTGGGTTTCTCTTACCTTGGAGGTGGAGTATCTCTTCACAGCTGCTCCAGCAAAGCGCAGCCGCTGCTCCTTACCTCAGATATGCAGATGACACCACCCTCATGGCAGAAAGGGAAAAGGAACTAAAAAACCTCTTGATGAAAGTGAAAGAGGAGAGTGAAAAAGTTGAATTAAAGCTCAACATTCAGCAAACGAAGATCATGGCATCTGGTCCCATCACTTCATGGGAAATAGATGGGGAAACAGTGTCAGACTTTTATTTTGGGGGGCTCCAAAATCACTGCAGATGGTGACTGCAGCCATGAAATTCAAAGATGCTTACTCCTTGGAAGAAAAATTATGACAAACCTAGATAGCATATTCAAAAGCAGAGACATTACTTTGCCAACAGAAGTCCGTTTAGTCAAGGCTATGGTTTTTCCTGTGGAATGTATGGATGTGAGAGTTGAACTGTGAAGAAAGCTGAGCACCAAAGAATTGATGCTTTTGAACTGTGGTGTTGGAGAAGACTCTTGAGAGTCCCTCAGACTGCAAGGAGATCCAACCAGTCAATTCTGAAGGAGATCAGCCCTATTTCTTTGGAAGGAATGATGCTAAAGCTGAAACTCCAGTAGTTTGGCCACCTCATGTCATGCGAAGAGTTGACTCATTGGAAAAGACTCTGATGCTGGGAGGGATTGAGGGCAGGAGGAGAAGGGGACGACAGAGGATAAGATGGCTTGATGGCATCACCGACTTGATGGACGTGATTCTGAGTGAACTCTGCGAGTTGGTGATGGACAGAGAGGCCTGGCGTNTGATGGCATCACCGACTTGATGGACGTGATTCTGAGTGAACTCTGCGAGTTGGTGATGGACAGAGAGGCCTGGCGTGCTGCAATTCCTGGGGTGGCAAAGAGTCGGACACGACTGAGCAACTGAACTGAACTGAAGAAGTAAGGAAGAGCCAATTATATAGGTTGCTGCTGTGGACAATGGGGGTTCCACTGATACCCTGGGAAGAATACAGAAGGCCTCCCAAAATTTTTCTCCTGAAGGCTTGGGCATTAACCCACTGGCCCCAGTCCCATGTCCTATAGGACTTCTCCTGGGACACAGTGCTCTGTAATTCTGGGCTGTGTGTACATGTGGACCAAGAGGGCTCCTGCAGCTTCAAAGAAGGTAGACAGATACACAGGGATCTTGAGGTCAAATGCTATCAGTGCAAAGTGACAATGTGGGTGAAATTTGAGGTGAGCATAGAGAATGTGACCTGAAGTGCCAAGCCATCAACTGCAGTTCATATCTATAAGCAACTGCTACTGATTAATAGATGGATGATAGAGCAATGGCTCATTGTATATTTTTGAGGACTGTTGGCTACTGAAGTTCAAAGCACTCAATTTGAGCATGCTAATAAATATCTAAACAGCAAGCTCACATTAATGCAAATGTGTAAAGCAAAGCACACTCAATTTAGGCATATTCAACATTTTTCTCCCTAATTATTTTCCATATGTTTCCATTTCATTACTTTTGAAATTTCAATCATGATTATAACTTAAGAATACTAAAGTAAAATTTTTCACTTTTTATTTTGAAATAGAGTCTTAAAAAGTTGCAAATAGTATAGAGTAGGCTGCACTACGCTTCTTCCTATGTAATACAGGTTTACTTCTTTCTTCTCAAGTTTCCAAGCTGCATATATATAGCTATCAGATTAATCTTTCAAAGGCATGCATCTGATCACGTCACTTCCTACAAATATTAAATTTCTCCATGTTTCATTCAAGACTCCTTTCCCATAAATTCTATATGGTTAGCTCTCCTTTGGGGATCATTCATTCATCAAATATTTACTGAGAACCTGTTAAGTGTTTCAGATGCAGTAGGAAACAAAGCTTGAAATGGGTTTGTCCTTCAGTGGACAATATAGACAACCAATAAAAACCCTAATCAATAAACATACTGATAAGTTATGCAAATCCACATTATGGTCACTGTGATGCATGGTATAAACTAATTAATGCTGTCTAAAATAACTAGGACAGACAGCTTTTGATCAGGGATGAGAAGCCTCCCTGAGAAGGTAACTTAATGCTATACATAAGAGGTTTAAATAGATGAACTATGTGAAGGAAGAGAAATGGGAGAAAGAATATTTTAGGCAAAATATTAGGCAAAAAAAGTGCAAAGATGCCAAGGTGGACTTAGATTTGAAAAAGGAAAAGAAAGGAAGTCAGTAACAGAGTTTGAAATTCACTTCTTCAGCACTGATGTCAAATAGCCCTTCTCCTCATTTTCCCAAGTCTGCCATGATTGCTCCCTTCTGCAGAAGCACATTTTGCCTCTCTTGAGGTATTTGCCACACTCTGCCTTTTTCTTAGTGATATTTATTTATTTTACTTATCCATCTGATTCACTACCAGTTATGGCAAATGATGACTATCTTTTATATTGCATAGATATAAAAGACCAAAGACCAAAATGAGTCTTCCATAGACGCAGAGCTGAGCTGAACTGGTGGAGGTGTTCCACTGCAGTGTATGTGGGACCACGGCACCCGAACACCAGGCTTCTCATGTTTTCAGCAGGTCTGAGACCAGGGCTCGGCTTTGTGGGACTTAGCTTCAACCAGCAGTGAACAGGAACAGCTTCCATTATCCACAGACCTTCTGAGTTTTAGAGTTTCAAAACAGATACTTAAGAAAAACAGAAAAAGATAATACCAGTTGCAGCAACATGGATGGACCTAGAGATTGTCGTGCTGAGTGAAGTCAGACACAGACAAACATCATATCATATCAACTATACGTAGAATCTGGAAAAAAAAATGGTACAAGTGAACCTATTTACAAAACAGAAATAGAATCACAGATATAGAAAACAAAATTTTGGTTACCAAGGGGTGGTATGGAGAGGAATTATTTGGAAGATTGGGACTGACATATACAGACTACTATATATAAAATAGATGCATAATAAGGATTTACTGTACAGCACAGAGGATTCTACTCAATGCTCTGTAATGACCTACGTGGGAAAAGAATCTTAAGAAGAGCGGACTATGTTTACACATGCCTGATTCACTTTGTTGTACAGAAGAAAACTAACAAAACATTTCAAATCAATTATGCTCTGATAAAAATTAATTTAAAAACAATAATTAAAAAGTTAAATTTAACATATAATCAATAAAAAAGATTATGGTTGACAGAAAAAAGAAAAAGAGGCTTTCTCTGCATATATTGAGATAATCATATGGCTTTTATTTTTCAGTTTGTTAATGTGATGCATTACATTGATTGATTTGCGGATATTGAAGAATCCTTGCATCCCTGGGATAAAGCCCTCTTGGTCATAGGGTATGATGTTTTTAATGTGTTGTTAGATTATGATTGCTAGAATTTTGTTGAGGATATTTGCATCTATGTTCATCAGTGATATTGGCCTGTAGTTTTCTTTTTTTGTGGCATCTTTGTCAGGTTTTGGTATTAGGGTAATGGTGGCCTCATAGAATGAGTTTGGAAGTTTACCTTCTTCTGCAATTTTCTGGAAGAGTTTGAGTAGGATAGGTGTTAGCTCTTCCCTAAATTTTTGGTAGAATTCAGCTGTGAAGCCATCTGGACCTGGGCTTTTGTTTGCTAGAAGATTTCGGATTATAGTTTCAATTTCCATGTTTGTGATGGGTCTGTTAAGATTTTCTATTTCTTCCTGGTTCAGTTTTGGGAAGTTGTACTTTTCTAAGAATTTGTCCATTTCACGCCAGTCAGAATGGCTGCAGTCCAAAAGTCTACAAGCAATAAATGCTGGAGAGGGTGTGGAGAAAAGGGAACCCACTTACACTGTTGGTGGGAATGCAAACTAGTACAGCCACTATGGAGAACAGTGTGGAGATTCCTTAAAAAAACTGGAAATAGAACTGCCTTATAACCCAGCAATCCCACTGCTGGGCATACACACTAAGGAAACCAGAATTGAAAGAGACACATGTACCCCAATGTTCATCGTAGCACTGTTTATAATAGCCAGGACATGGAAGCAACCTAGATGTCCATCAGCAGATGAATGGATAAGAAAGCGGTGGTACATATACACAATGGAGTATTAGTCAGCCATTAAAAAGAATACATTTGAATCAGTTCTAATGAGGTGGATGAAACTGGAGCCTATTATACAGAGGGAAGTAAGCCAGAAAGAAAAACACCAATACTGTATACTCATGTATATATATGGAATTTAGAAAAGATGGTAATGATAACCCTGTATGCAAGACAGCAAAAGAGACACAGATGTATAGAACAGTCTTTTGGACTCTGTGGGAGAGGGAGAGGGTGGGATAATTTGGGAGAATGGCATTAAAACATGTATAATATCATATATGAAATGAATCACCAGTCCAGGTTCAATGCATGATACAGGTTGCTTGGGGCTGGTGCACTGAGACAATCCAGAGGGATGGTACAGGGAAAGAGGAGGGAGGGGGGTTCAGGATGGGGAACACGTGTATACCTGTGGTGGATTCATGTTGATGCATGGCAAAACCAATACAATATTGTAAAATAACTCCAATTAAAATAAATAAATTTATATTTAAAAAAGAAAAAGAGTACAACAGTTTTGCTTTTTTTTCCTATTGGAGGATAATTGCTTTCCAGTGTTGTGGTGGCCTCTGCCTGACATCAGTAGGAGTCAGTCATTGTTCTGTCGTTCAGTTGCTAAGTCATGTCTCCTCGCCCATAGACTGCAGCATACCAGGCTTCCCTGTCCTTCACTATCTCCTGGTGTTTGCCCAAGTTCGGTTTTAAGCAAACTGCAGGAGTCAGTCATAATTATATACATGGTGGTTTAGTCACTAAGTTGTGTCATGCAATCCCATGTAGACCACCGGGCTCTTCTGTCCATTGGGTTCTCCAGGCAAGAATACTGGCGTGGGTTGTCATTTCCTTCTCCAGGGGATCTTCCTGACCCAAGGGTTGAGCCTAGGTCTCCTGCACTTCAGGTAGATTCTTTACCGACTGAGCTACCAGGAATCCCCTCTCTTGGGGTACAATAGTTTTTAACTACTGACTCATGCTCACCCTGTGATACACTTTTTAACACTAGTGAAGCAGGTGATTCATCAGTAGGAGCCATATTTCCACTGCTGTACCCTTTCCTAGGACACTTTGTCCTCAAAGTCTCTACTTTCCAGGGGCAAAGAGAAATTCTGAGGTATATATTTTACCCAGAAGAAAATCTCTAAAGAACCTTTTGTTCTTGGAGGCCTTAGACTTATCGTCATGATTAAGCAGATATGGCCAATGGCAGAGGAGGATTGGTGGTGGGGAGACACTGAGAAGGTAACAGGGGAGCTTCCATATTGGGAAGAAGGATAGAAATTTTCTGAGTGTCACAGAGAGTTGTATCTGCCTGTAATTGCTCTGAGGGATGAAAATTCTGGAAAGGGTATCTGCTTGGTGGCTAGTGAATCCTGGACACAGCTCTGTAGCTGTGGCCGGGAGCCTCCCATGCTCAAAGTTGGCCCAGAAGAAAGAAACTCTGGTTGTTGCTACTGGCATTGGCTAGACTATATGGACCCAAACACAGATCACAGCACTGGCTAGCAGACTCATCCTGTTTCTTAGGATGTTTAAAAAGATGATACAGGTCCCAGGGCTCAGATACAATAAAAGGGGGTAAGGATGGAGCCTTGAAAACTGGCTGTATGTGTTAGTCGCTCAGTCGTGCCCAACTCTTTGCAACCCCATGGACTGCAATCCACCAGGTTACTCTGTCCATGAGATTTTCCAGGCAAGGATACTGGAGTGGGTAGCCATTTCCTTCTCCAGGGGATCTTCCCAACCCAGGGGTTGAACCCGGGTCTCCTGTACTGCAGGCAGATTCTTTACCGACTGAGCTACAAAATTCCACCAATCTTGATATTTGGAGACTTCAACCAATATTTTAAAAATCAACATTATCTGTAATCCAAGTATCATGAACCAGTCCATTTCTGTTATGTCATACAGGCAGACCTCATTTTATTGTCCTTCACAGATATTGTTGCTTTTTTATTTTATTTTTTTACAAATTGAAGGTTTGTAACAACCTTGTATTGAGTAAGCCTGTTGGCACCACTTATCCAGCAACATTTGCTTACTTCATGTCGCAGTGTCATATTTTGGAGCTTCTTACAATATTTCAAAATTTTTAATTATTAATATATTTGTTATGGTGATCTGCTATCTGTGATCAGCTATGACTCGCTGAGTGCTTACATGGTGGTTAGCATTTTTTAGCAATTAAGTATTTTTAAACTAATGTATGTACATCATGCAAAATACCACTCGATGAAGCAAAAGCTGGGAATTAAGATTGCTGGGAGAAATATCAATAACCTCAGATATACAGATGACACCACCCTTATAGTAGAAAGCAAAGAACTAAAGAGCCTCTTGATGAAAGTGAAAGAGGAAAGTAAAAAAATAGCTTATAACACTACATGCAGAAAACTAAGATTATGGCATCCAATCCCACTACTTCATGGCAAATAGATGGGGAAATAATGGAAACAGTGACAGACTTTATTTTGGGGGGGGGGGCTCCCAAATCACTGCAGATGGTGCAGTGAAATCAGAGGAAAAGGAGGAAAGTAAGTTTGTAATAAACTTAGAAGACAAACTGTAGTACATGCAGCCATGAAATTAAAAGACACTTGCTCCTTGGAAGAAAAGCTATGACCAACCTAGACAGCATATTGTAAAGCAGAGACATTACTTTGCTGACAAAAGTCCATCTAGTCAAAGTTATAGTTTTTCCAGTAGTCATGTACAGATGTGAGAGTTGGACCATAAAGAAAGCGGAGCACCAAAGAATTGATGTTTTTGGACTGTGGTGTTGGAGAAGACTCTTGAGAGTCCCTTGGACTGCAAGGAGATCCAACCAGTCAATCCTAAAGGATTCAGTCCTGAATGTCCATTGGAAGGATTGATGCTGAAGCTCCAATACTTTGGCCAAATAATGAGAAGAGTTGACTCAGTGGAAAAGACCTTGATGCTTGGAAAGGCTGATGGCAGAAGGAGAAGGGGATGACAGAGGATGAGATGGTTGGATGGTATCACCAACGTGATGGACTTGAGTTTAAGCAAGCTCCAGGAGTTGGTGATGGACAGGGAAGCCTAGTGTGCTGCAGTCCATGGGGTCACAAAGAATTGGACATGACTGAGTGACTGAACCGATGTACATTTTCAATCATAATGCTTACATACAGTGGATTACAGTATATTGTAAACAAAACTTTCATAGGCACTGAGAAACCAAAATATCTGTATGATTCACTTCATTGTGGTGTTCTGGAATCAGATCCACAATGTCTCCCAAGGATGTCTGTAGTTTTAGAGGGGATTATTTCAACCAGAAATTTCTTAATGCTCTAGAGTTATCTGGCTCAAGATAATCTTTTTTTTTTCTATTTTAATAAAGAGTAAATGAAAGAAGTTGCTCAGTCATGTCTGACTCTTTGTGACCCTGTGGACGGTAGCCCACCAGGCTCCTCCGTCCATGGGATTCTCCAGGCAAGAATACTGGAGTGGGTTGCCATTTCCTTCTCCAGGGGATCTTCCCAACCCAGCGATTGAACCCAGGTCTACTGCATTGCAGGAAGACGCTCTAACCTCTGAGCCACCTGAGGTCAAATAAATTGCTCTCTCATCACTGTTAAGCTCCTTTCCCTTCAATGTGTTGGAAAACCGATAATGTCTTGCAGAAAGTAGAGCATGGACTTGGATGTTAGTGTGCCTTCCTGTTAATTACTTGTAAATGCTTGTGAATTCTGGCATTTGAAGTGAACAGATTAATGCTTCACTCATACCAATACCATAATTTCATTTCAAAAAAGACAAATCTTTTCTGCAGTTGACCCATGGATAGCAGACCACAGTAGAAAATAGCATGCTACTTTTTTTTTTTTTTTTTAATTTTAAACACAACAATGATCACAAAAACCTTCTCTTCTACTTCTGGCCTTTACTTTCTTCTCTCCTTTCCTTTATATAAAAACTACTCAAAAGGATTGTTTATAACCCTGTCTCTTAGATCTCTGGAAAATGACATGGCAACCCATTCCAGTATTCTTGCCTGGAAAATGCCATGGACAGAGGAGCCTCACAGACTACAGTCTACCAGTTGCAAAGAGTCAGGCATGACTGAGTGCCTACACACACAACGCACTTGTTTCTTGCAGTGCTCTCGCTCACAGTACTGCACCTAAACTGCTCATACAAAGATCACGCATGTCCTCCATTCCTAAATCAAATGACGAGTTCCCTGTCCCATCATTTCTTAACCTAAGAGTGGCACTGAACTCAGTTACCAACCCCTCTGAATGGGGAGTGAATATGCTATTTTCAGCTGGCTTCCAGGTACCACCCTACCTGTTTTTTGCCAGTTCTTTCTCACCTCCCACTCTCTAAATGTTGCAGTATTTAGCCATTTTGGTGATCTCCTGCCGGAGCTTGGTTTTAAATGACATTGAAATGATGATGCCTCCCAGATTCCTGACTTCAGTCTGGCCCTCTTCTCTGGAATGAGGCTTAAGTCCTACTGCCTTCTCAGCTTGACCTCTGCTTGCATGCTCAATAGGCATCCAAAATAAATACCAGCTGGCTACAGAAGGCATGAATAGATGCTTTATTACATGGACAGTCCCAAGTTATAGAGCTTGTGATGGACTGCAGTTTGTCTTCTAAGTTTATTACAAGCTTACTTTCCTCCTTTTCCTCTGATTTCTAAGTAGAAGCGATGATAGTGACAGAAGAGTAAATGTTGAGTAAACTGTGGGATTCAAATTTTGAACAACAGAGCATTTAGGCAACTAATCAGAGAGTTTACTAAATACCCCAAAGTGAGGAACTTTGATTTATTGAAACTTAGAGAAATTTATTCAAATATTCAAAAAATACAGGCCAGGCTCTGTTCCGGGAACTGGAAAAAACGGCAAAATATAAAGTATACAAGATTCCCTACTCCCATGAAATTTGCTTTATAGTGGAGGCAAGGAGGGGCGAGGGAAATCAACACTAAACTAAAGCAAATGAAGACAAAATACAGTCAATGGGAATAAGACTACATTAACTCAAGGAATACTGAGTAAGTGAAATGGCATCTATTTTTACATAGATGATCAGAGACAATTTGAGTACAGAGATGGGCTTTTAGTAAAGGCTTGAAGAAAGGCAGAGAAAAAGTCATATAACTTTCCAGAGAAGGAAATTTCCAGATATAGAGCACAGGTTGGTCAAAGGCTGTAAAGACAGACTGCTTAGGGCGTTTATGAAACATAGCACCTACTATACAATTCTCCAATGTTATTTTTATTTGTCCCATTCTTTCTTCCCCTCTGCTTACTAAAATAGGGAGATCTTTGCAAAAGTATCCAGCACAACTATGAATTATGTAATTTTAATGATGATTATATCATTTACATACTATAGTCTCTTTGCTTTCACTTAAAAAAAATCAATTGTTCATCTGTGTAAAAATGGGAATACAAAATGACCGTCCAAGCCACTTTAATGGAAGCATCCATCAAACCCCAATGTGGAAAAAAAAGAAAACAGTGTGATACTGTCTGTGGATACACCAGCCTGTAGGAGAGTTTGAACACAAATACGCGGGCTCATTTCTGTTTCTGTGAAAAGTTCAGGGCAAGATGTTTTCTTGAAGGTACATTTGTCATACTGTGTTTATGACTACAAAAATGTGTTTGGACAGGTTCTTATTTTCCTTTCTCCTCTCAAGAACAATTTAAACTAACTGAAATCAGAATATTCCAATATATCTTTCCCTCTTGTTATACAAAAGTCTTCTATTTTGTTATGATTTAGCTTTGAGTCACACTCTCTGGCAAGTATTCATTCAATGTTCAAATCTCATGGCCCTATGAAGCACTATTTATTGGCTACTTTGAAGGGTTTGGAGATTATTACTGAAGAAAACAACTGGCTCTATATCCCACTGCTGAAAAAAAAGCTGTCCTTATCTTTCTGGGAAAGTCTTTTTTTTTTTTTTTTTTTAAAGCAAGAAGCTGAAGAAAGAACATGCAAACTTACTTGCCAGGAATTGAGTTTGGCCAAGCAGAATTGGGGAACATTCTCACTTCTTGTGTATCCCAGGGCAGGGACCCAAATACCTCTCTGCATCGGGCTGGGCTGGCTACAGCCAGCTCTGACTAACTAATCTGGGCCAGAACCCCAACAGGTGCCTGTGGCCACAGAAAACATAAAGTCATATTGACTTTCTCATTTAAGTGGTTATCCCAAATCTCCAGTTGGGCTCAACTCTACCCTTCAATCATTCATTTCTCCTGGTTAGTAAACTCCTTTCCAGACCATCAGTTTCCCCTCACACACAGCAAATGAATATGCTTCTTACTTCATTTAAAAATTGAGACAATTAGAAAAGAAGGTTCTTATTCTTCCTTTACCAATATTACCTACCTGTCACTGGGCCCATAGCATCTGTGTTTCCTCCAGTTGTAAGCGTGGACTATTTCTGTGTTTTTCTACACTGGTCTTTACATTTGTGTAAACCATTCATTGGAGAGTATGCAAATAAAAAGAATGCCATGCATTGTTTCCTAACTAAGGGTTTTATTCCTACAAAAAGCCTCTCTCACTTTTTCTTTCTCAGCCTCCTCCTCTTATTCTCCTCCCCATCAGCCCCAACATTTTCCCCATCTAAGACTGATTTAAATCAGAGTTAGATAGATGGTCTCCCACCTTAAAACATCTTTCTAGATCCCACATTTCTAACTAGCTGCTGCCTGATTTCCCTGTTGTCTTTTATAGCAAAACCCTTTGAAAGCATTATCACTACTACTGTAGGCCTCACCTTTATTTTTACTTTCCATTTCAGAAAATTTTCAATTGCATTTTGTCCACACCATCCTGAAACTACTTGCCAAGGTCACTAAAGAATTTTTTCTGAACTCAAAGTCTAATTCTTAGTATTCATCATATTCAACTTTCTGCAGTTTTGATAGAGTTGAGCCCCCTCTCTCATTGTGTAAATGCTTTCCTCCCCGGCTCCTGGGACAGCATACTGTCCAGGTTTTCCCCGCCTTCCTAGACTCTTCCCATTGGTCTCATTCATTAAATCCTTCTCCTCTTCCTTCCTCTAAATTTCAGTGATAGCATACCCAGGGCTCATTCTACACGGCACCTTTAGGTAATCTCCTTAAGTCTTACAGCTCCTTCACATGTAAGAATCATTCACTGATGACTCTCAGTTCATAGTGTGTGAGCTCCAGAGCAATACATTGAACTGTTTATTTGATATCTTTAATAGGATAGCCAAGAGGTAGCTTAAATTTGATAGACCTAAAATAGAACCCCTCAATCCAGCAACCCTCACTTTACAAAATCTCCTATTCCTTCCCACCATCTTTGAGTCTACAGTTTTAGGTAGCTTCATATTTTTAACTCTTGAGTGTTATTAAAATTTCCTGTAAAGAAGATCCTTTTTCCTTCATGATTTCTTACTCAGAAAGACATTGTACTTACACACTTTAAGACTTAAAGATGCTTTTGGTGGGGGAGGGGGACACACCAAAATGGCACTCAGAAGAAAGTAGGACCCTTTGTTCCTTACAGCTCCCAATGTGGGAAGCTTTCATTCAGAGCCACTAGCGGTGGAACAAGGGTTGCTGCTACTCTGCATGCTAAGTTGTGCCTGACTCTTTGAGACCCCATGGGCCATAGCCAGCCAGGCACCTCTGTCTATGGGATTCTCCAGGCAAGAATACTGGAGTGGGTTGCCATTTTCTCCTTGAAGGGATCTTCCAAACCCAGGGATCGAACCCCTGTCTCCTTTGTCTCTTACACTGGCAGGTGGGTTCTTTACCACTAGTGCCACACGAAAAGCTGCAGAACCAGGGACAGGTTAACAGTAAACTGAAGTTGGAGGGAATGGATTTAATACTTAGGTTTTGTAGCATTCCTGGAGATTGCTTAATCAGAATAATTCCTTGGCCTCCAGCGTAGGTACATAGCCCTGGGGAAATTAGCACAGGTGCATAGCAGCCCAGATAAGGGGTGGTGGTGGGTTTTAGATTAATAAGCTGCTCAAGAAGGCAAACTAACTGGTCTCTTAGCTAAGGTCTCCATCAAAACGGTATTAAATAGAAGAGTAAAAATACACTACAGTCCTAAGTATGCATGTTACACACTTGCCATTTGTGTGTATCTGTCTCTACAGGTAAAGATGTATTGATTAATTTCCTCTGGCTCTTCTCTCCTCTTTTTCTGCCACCTTCAGTTTTCTATTCTGACTTTTTTAGTTATGACATATTGTTACTTTTTTTTCATATGGAGTACTTAGATGAGAGTTTCTCTTGTGGTTTGTCAAACATTTTTTTTTAACCCTGAAATGAAATGCAGAATCTTTTCTGGTCTGATTCTTGAGCTGAACCACCGCAACACTTTTCTCACAGTGGTTGGTAGCTGCTCTTTCACTGTCTTCTGGCTTCCACTGTTACAGATGAGAATTCTGGCTTTTTTCTTTTTTTTTCCTTTTTCTTCTTTTTTAACACTGAATCTTGTAACACTTTTAAAAATCTCTTTTTTTCTCCCTTAGAGTTCAGGAATTTTACAGGATGTCTTTAAATGTCATCTCTTTTCTCATCAATCTGACTTGGAATTTGGCCCATTTAATTGGTGGCATTAGGTTTTTAGTTCAGTGAAGAAATTTCCTATTATTTATCTTTTTACTGACTCCCCACCATCTGTCTTTTTTCTTTTCCTGGTAGTTCTTCTAATCTTATATTAAGTCTCCTGTTGTATCTGCCAAGATTCTTTTATTTTCCCTCATAATTTTGGTTAGATTTCTCTGTCATTTTTTCCTCCATGCTTTGATTTTTTTTCTGTATTTGATTTTCCAGGACATACATTTCAGTAGTAAATATCCTCTCTTTCAACTCATCTCCTAAACTTGTAGGTTGATAATCACATTGTTCATTACAAATATCTTTTTTCTAGGCATTTGCTCCACTTGGATCTTTTTACAAACCTTAATTTTTTGAAACAAATTGTCATCTGTATTTCTCAGTAGGATTTTCTCTCTGAATACACATCCTGATTGTGCCAGTTATTTTCCTTTGAATGTTGGCCTTTTTGTCAGCTTGCTATTTCTTGGTTAGATTGCTGTTTCAGGCCACAAATAAGAGCATCCACACTAACCAAGGAATTCAGCATCGCCTCCACCCTACAGGTGGAGAGCACAGAAAGAGATGGGCTGCCATGCCCATCAAAGGGCCCCACAGAAGCGCCCAGAAGTGGAGGCTTCCTTGCATCTCACAGCCTTTGGGAACAAGCTGCTCAGCAATCCACTGCTCTAGCTCCCTAGAAGCATTTTTGTTTACTTGCTTGGTCATGCATCCGACTCTTTGCGACCCCATGAACTGCAGCGTGCCTGGCCTCCCTGTCCTTCACCATCTCCCAGGGTTTGCTCAGATTCACTTCCACTGAGTTGATGATGCCATCCAACCATCTCATCCTCTGTCACCCCCTTCTGCTCTCAACCTCTGCAAGTATCAGGGTATTTTTCAGTGAGTCGGCTCTTCACATCAGGTAACCAAAGTATTGGAACTTCAGCTTCAGCATCAGTGTTTCTAATGACTATTCAAGGTTGACTTAATTTAGGATTGACTAGTTTCATCTGCTTGCTGTCCAAGGGACCCTCAAGAGCCTTCTCCAACACCACTGTTTGAAAGCATTTTTAGGGACAGAGAGATCAGTTCTCCACAAAGGATACAAAGGTTCTCATTATTAGGACTCCAAATGTACCCAAACCTTTCTTGGCCATTGTGTTTGAGCCCCAGAAGTCATTTGGCTCACTAGTTCCTCCCATCCTTTTATCTTGAGTTATGTTTACTAGGTCACTTACTTTGATGTATATTATCTGACTCTCACCAGAAAAAAAGCTCCATGAGGACTTGGAGGGGTCCCTGGTTCTCTGTCCAGCACTTGGCACAGATAGTATGTGTTCCACAATTATTTCTGAAACATTAGTGAATTAAGGGATGAGGTTAATTTGGGGAGAAAAAGACGAGAGAAGTTGCAAGAGAGTGAGAGAGAAGGATAGACGCAGAAAGGGTGATGAAGTGGAGAACATGCGCTGAAGAAATGTCACAGAAGCGAGTGAACAATGTAGAGATTTCCTGAGATTACTGTCTTTTCTTTCTACAAAATTCCTCTCTGGACTTTGACTTCAATAAGACTATTCATATGATTAAACTGACTCAACTGTACTTATATGATTTGTATATGATTTCAAGCGTAAAAGGAAAGCATTACTGTATTTATGTGTAATCCATCTATGCAAATGAAAAGCTGTCATATGGTAACATTGTCAAATTACAGATTTGACCCAAGACTTCAACCCATTAGAAACAGGCTTAGTGAATAGTCAAATTTCCAAGATACATATATGCACCTACATATCAACTATAGTATTTGGGGAAGAGGAAAACGCTTCTAAAGACTGAGTATTATATGTTGTTGTGTTAGCCACCAGGTCATGCCCGACTCTTTGTGACTTCATGGACTGTAACCCGCCAGGCTCCTCTGTCCATGGGATATATTGGAAAGAATATTGGAGTGGGTGGCCATTCCTTTCCAGGGGATCTTCCCAACCCAGGGATCGAATCCACGTCTCCTACATTGCAGGCAGATTCTTTATCCCTGAACCACTAGGGAAGCCCCACTAGGGAAGTGGTATTATATGGGTAGAAACAAAAGGAAGAAAGAAAAAAACTTTTTGGAGAGGTAGTGCAGTGTCTCTCTCTCTGGGGCACAACACATAATTTACCCTACTATGTGGTAGCAGATCAGACCAAAAAAAAAAGAAAAGAAAAGAAAACCAGGAAGGATTTATTTTGCCTTGCTTTTTAAAGCACACTAGAATGGCACCCCACTCCGGTACTCTTGCCTGGAAAATCCCATGGACGGAGGAGCCTGGTAGGCTGCAGTCCATGGGGTTGCTAAGAGTCAAGACATGACTGAGTAACTTCACTTTCACTTTTCACTTTCATGCACTGGAGAAGGACATGGCAACCCACTCCACTGTTCTTGCCTGGAGAATCCCAGAGACGGGGGAGCCTGGTAGGCTGCCGTCTATGGGGGTCACACAGAGTCGGACATGACTGAAGTGACTTAGCAGCAGCAGAAAACATTCAAGTTTTAAAAATCTGCCTTAGATGGGATTCATTTGATAGGCTTTAAACAGATTAAAAGAATATTAGAAAACAGTCTTCTAAATAACTTTTGTAAAATCTTCAATAGTGTGAATGAATTCACTTAATTTTTACTTAATATATGCCTGAAGAATGAACAAGTAAAAAGAAAGAAAAGTGACATGTATAAACACATCATGGCAGCAATACCTAGGAAAGCTTTGAGCCAATGAACCAATCAACTAAGCCAGGTATGGTAAACACAAAGTTTGCAGACTTTTAATCTTTAAATGTCTACATATATTACACAGACAGATAGCTATATTGTTTTGAAAGTAAGTCTGAGTCAGTTTTATCAATTTAAACTTTTCTATAGACTTGGGTAAGTGTTAGAACACTGTCATCTGTAGATTTTGAAGGCATCAGTAATTTGTTCTTAAAGATGCAGGTTTTCTCCCTAAATATCTCCTTTTTTCTTCCTGAATAAATTGACAATGACTGCATTGTGTGTTTCCATTCTTGTACAAAATGGAACTTGATGACTATATTTTAATGAGGGTTGTGGTTTCAGTGTGTGAGCAAAGTAATTGCTCAAAGCCCTTTTGCACTCGTATTCAAATCAGATTAAATATCTGAATACTACACCAGAAAAATAAGAGGACAATTTTCAACCATTCTTAGTCACTGAATAAATAGAAAGGGAAAGCCAATTGCACCTATCACACCTTATAATTATGTCTCTCCTGCTGAGATATCCCAAAAGGTGCAATTAAAAGATAACTATACAGAAAATAATGGCCTAATTTAATATTGAAATAGAAATACAATGATGTCGAGCATTCAGGAAGTGGATAGGTTTCTCTGCTCTCTCTCACAGCCATCTGCCCAGTGGATAAGGTCTTCTTTGAACTAAATTGGCATGAATGAGAGAGATAACCTTCAGATGGAATTACAGAGTCTCTGACTGAGCCCAGGATTCAGAGAACATCAAACTTTATGTCAGAAATATAAGAGGATTCTTACTTTTCTGTACTCTAGTTTCCTTTTAAATATATGTCTTCTGCCTTCACATGTATGAGGATGAAATCCTAACATTGAGATGGCCACAATAGTTCATCTGAGTTTTTCTATAACATCTTATAGAGAAAACCCTAATGAACTTTTTGACCAACCTGATGGTAAAGGAGAGAAAACCAGTCAGTCTTAAAGGAAATCAACCCTGAATACTCACAAGAAGGAATGATGCTGAAGCTGAAGCTCTCGTACTTGGCCACTGGATGGGAAGAGCTGACTCACTGGAAAAGACATTGATGCTGGGAAAGGTTGAGGGCAGAAGGAGAAGAAGGTATCAGAGGATGAGATGGTTGGATGGAATCACTGATTCAATGGACATGAACTTGGGCAAACTCCAGGAGATAGTGAAGGACTGGGAAGCCTGGTGTGCTGCAGTCCATGGGGTTGCAAAGAGCGGGACTCGACGTGGTGACTGAACAGCAATTACAGTAAAATATTGCTGAGTATGCTTGGTCTATTAGTTTTCTGTAGTTGCTATAGCAAATTCCCACAAATTAGTGACTTGAAACAACTCACATTCATTATGTTATAGTTCTTTACAAGTCTGAAATGCATTTTACTGGATTAAAGAACCAAGTGTTGGTGAGGCTGCATTCCCTGTAGGGTTTCCAGGAGAGAATCTTTTTCCTTCTCCTTTCCACCTTCCAGGGGCCCCCTGCCTTCCTTGGCTCATGCCTTCTTCCTATACCTTCAGAGTCAGTAACAATGGGTTGAGTGCTCTCTACCTGGTTTATTTCTCAACTTGATGTTTGATTTTCAATCTCACTTGTGATATTTTCAAGGCACAGGTATTTTTATACCTGTGTACTCACATATGCCGACTTGAAAAATATGTTCATTGTTCATATGTCTACAACTTAGTCTAAAATTCTGTGTTAGCTAAGTATTTTCTGCTATGTTTTTCAAATTCTATGGGTTTAGTTTTTTAGTTTTAACTAAAATATACATTTTTATACATTTGTTTTTTATTCATTATAAGGTAATAATTTAAATAATTTTTCAACTTGCTTTCTTGATTGATGTGCTGAACATTTCAGTCTATATTCAAGTGTAATGCTTGGCTTATTATCTATATGCCAAGGTATAAACACTAAGTAATTTTTTGTAGTCCTGAAGTTTGTAGTTACTTGGGAAAATTGATTACACATAGTTAAACATTTCTAGAAAGTAGAAATTGATCATATATTATCAAGTTTGGTTAATAGTCAGAAAAGAAACAGGAGAGAATAAAATTAATTCCCATATTAATTTCTATATTTTAATGTTATTTTAATTTATTCTAATTAACTATTTTGAAAAGTAAGCATCTTACAAATTCATTTCAAGAAAATAACAGTGTACTATGCAAAAAACTATTTTTCCTCAAGTAACTTGGAAAATGTTGATTTAGTTCAGCAGGATTATTTACTGTAACAGTTATCAGAGTCTTTAATATGCTCATATTTTGTGAATCTTCAAGAAAATGAATTACGAGGTGATATTTTCTGAATCTGGCTATAGAATCCTTTCTCAAAAATAGCCTTATTCATGAACGAGTTACGCTTTGTGAATAGTGATACATGTCACTATTCTTTTGATCAATGATAAAAAATGTGAAGCAGTTTTCAAATTACTTGTTCTTTATTCCTTAAAATATGAAGCACATAGTTGCTAGATTCCCAATATACCAAAAAGCTGAAAGAAATTTAGAGCCAACTTCAAAGCTCCTTATGCAAGAATAGTGTCAGATATCTAGTTTGCCTGATTCCTAATTTCCTCTTAGGTCTGTCGTCTTGTTAAGTAAAGTGTATTGTTTTCACATGGTCAGCTATAATTATTTATTGTGTATTTCACAGTGCCTGATATGGTTCCTCATATGTAATTTGTTCACCATAAATATATAATGCATCTTTTTTTTTTCTTTTGGCCAGACATATAGTAGGAATCTAAAAGGATCACTAATCCCATTTACTAAAGGGATTATATTATTCCATTCTCATTCATTCACTTCTCACTTTTGTTCAAGTTACTTCAGACATGATACTAGGCTGTCATTGTGGGGATTTGTTCTCCACGTGCTTTCCTCTTTATAATCCTAGTAAGAGTGAGCAGGGTTGAATAGAACACTTTAACTCTTGGTGGAGCAAGTCATATTTGGCTGCCATTTCCCAGGCTTAGTACCTCAGTTGACTGTGGAGTCATTCACAACCAAATTATTTTTAGGCTCCCATAGGACTTGTCTCTTATCCAAGGATCTAATAGATGCTGGCCACTGTTGCCTCCTCCAGGTCCTATGGTTCTTTGGGCCATCCCTGCTTGTATCATGGGTCTCTGTGGCACTCTCTAGGCCCATATTTGTTATGAAGCTCCTTAGCTTCTTCCACTGGTATCCCATGTGCCCCCTACCCCCACCCCTCCGGGTACCACCATCCATTGAGGAGTGTTCTGCTGATTTCTCGTTTTCTGCCAGATGCTACAATGGCTTTTTGCACTATTGCTCCCAAGACATCGAAGTTCTAAAGCATGACAAACAAAAGGCCCCTTTCCTTGCATTTTAATACACTGTGATTAGGATACCAAACCGTGTTGCTAATTTTCCAACTTCCAGTAGTTTTAGTAAAACATCTTCCTATTTTAACTTATAACCTCCTCCCTGCCCCTTTTTCTTTAACATGCAAGACACAGAAATATCCAACAGCAAATTCAAGGGAAAGACATGAAGCGGTTCTCACCACTTCCCTGAAAAATACAGCTTCATTTTGTCTAACAGCCTTTTCTCTTAGAAGAGATGTTCTCCTTAGAAACTACATAGTCTGAGATTTAAGGAGATGGTGGGTGGAATGGATTCAGCCATTCCCCAGACATATCACATATAGTAAAAAGCACACTAAACACAGTGCAGCCTGCAACTGTGCAGGCTAAACGGCAATCCTTTTCTTTACCACAAAAATAGTGACACTGTTAACAGTGTCAAATGAGGCATGCAGGTCTAAGTCTCAAGTCTGTTTAAAGGAAGGAAAGATTACTCATGCAGTTGGAAGACTCAGTCAACATTTTCTGAAAATGCTTGCATTTTGTCTGACCTAGCAGTATGATTACGATAATTCAGGGAGAGAACAGATGCTTTCTAGGGTCAACTCAAGTACCTATCACAGAGACAAGAAATAATGGTGCTTCTATTTCTGCTTTGTAAAGACTAAACGTATGGGTACCAAAGGGGAAAGAAAGGGGTGGTGAGATGAACTAGCAGATTGGGACTGACATTATCAACTACTATGGATAAAACAGACGACTAACAAGAAGCTGCTCTTCAGAACAGGGAATTCTAGTCAGTGCGCTATAGTAACCTAAATAGAAAGGAAATCCAAAAAAGAGGGTTACATGTATATGTATCGCTGACTCACTTTATTATGTAGCATAAAATAATACAACATTGTAAAGAAACTATACACCAATAAATTAAAAATAATATAATGGCACATGTATGGGAAAAAGCAATTAATGCTATTTGCCTGGAAAATTGAGCTATGTCAGAAACAATGATAGTATTTAAGAATTGGGAAAGGTAAGTAGTGGCTACAATACAGGGAAATTGAGTAAAAGGGATTTAACTTTTTACAAATGAAATGTCTTCTCTCATCAATCTTCCTTAAAAACAGAGAAAGCAACTTCACTGTGTTACTCCTCTTTGATGTAATTTGAGCGCTATAATTTGATGAGGAAACAGATAAATGAAACCAGTCTTAGAGACTAACATTTCCTAACCCTTGATCACTTCCTACCTGGGCCAAACCTTTTATTTTGTTTGCAGTAACTCTAAAATAGACACGTATTTACACCTTTTATTTCAGTAAAAAGTGAAGTGTTAATAATTTAGATGTGGTCTTGCATGGTGATTACTCTTTCTCATTGAAGTGTTGAGTGCTTCTTATAGAGTGACTGTAAAAATTGAAGGCAAAGATACAAATTCACATCACTTAGCACATTGTTTTATAAAGAATAAGTTACCTGATCCTGTCAGCAGCCATTATTATTTCCATTTTTCAGATGAGAAAACTGAGGAGCAAAAGGCTATTTAATTTGCCCATGGTTACTTAGCCAGTAGGTGGTAGAAGATGAATGAGTGAGTCCAGGAAATACGATTTCAGAGTCCAATCCCTTCATCATGACAGTAGGCTGCCTCTCAAGGAATACTAGATCCGCAACATGAAAGAGAAACTCACTAAATCTTCCAAATTCCCTTTAATTTCCCTTTCTCTCTCTCTTTTTTGCTTTGTTTCTTTCCCCTATTTTAAATAGTAATTTTAATGTCATTTTGGCATAGTGGGGAGAAGTAGAGAAAAAAAATGTACTTTAAAATGCACTAAAAAGAGCTGTTTTCCATTTTTACTCTTTTTAATGAAAAACATCTTTTTATGTCTCACAGAGAGCTTTAATATAGAAGTACAACTGTCTATATGAGACATTAATCAATATATACATTTTACAGAAAGAATCAAGTGATAACTATTAGGTGTATAAGTGAAGTTACCAATTGTTCCTTCTCTACTCAAGTTTCCCCAGAAAACCAAGAGCCCCAAGATGCACAGCAATACCACTAGGGCAAGAACCAACCCCCCCATTACTAACTGAACTAGCGAAGCAGAATCTTGATCAAACACTGTGGGAGCATGAAACTTACTGGAAGAGAACAGTAATGATTAGCCTAAATGCTAATCATCTGAACCTAGCTGCACAATCCAAAGTGATCCAGTCTGCTCTAATTGTGAGTACAAGGGAAAGAGTGCAGGAAAAGAGAATTGGGTGGCTTACTGATTTCACCCAGAGGTGACAGATTAGAGTGAGAGATATACACACAGGTGTGCATCACAGAATGCATTAATATGGACTAATCAGTGCCTTGGTATATGATCAAGGAGTGGAAAAAGTGATAGGAGGAAGGGACAGAGAGCATCCCACCCTACAAAAAGACTAACATTTGAAGACTGCTTCTCATGGATAAACCTACAGCCTGTTATACAGAGTAAAGTAAGTCAGTAAGTCAGAATGAGAAGAACAAATATCGTATATTAACACATATATATGGAATCTAGAAAGATGGTACTGATGAACCTATTTGCAGGGCAGTGATGGAGACGCAGACATAGGGAACAGACTTATGGACAAGGGCAGGGGGAAGGAAGGAAGGGTGAGGTAAATGGAGAGAGCAGCATAGAAGCATATACACTACCATATGTAAAATGGGCAGCCAATGGAAACTTGCTCTTTGATTCAAGGAATACAAACACTGGCTCTGTAAACAAACTAGAGGGATGGGAAAGTGTGGGAGGTGGGAGGGAGGTTCAAGAGGGAGGGGACATATGTACATCTTTGGCTAATTCATGTAGATGTATGGCAGAAATCAAAACCAATATTGTAAAGCAATTATCCTTCAATTAAAAATAAATAAATTTAAAAACTTAAAGCTCAAATGACAGGAAGGAAATATACTAGCATGGATCAAGTCTAAATTCTATGGGAAGAATTTGCAAATAACCATTCAGGTATCAGAAAGAAAAACTTCCCAATTATGAGACCATATTCATTGTGTAAATCATTACATAAATCATCACAGCAGATGGGATTAACAGTAATAGATGGACATATTTTCAATTGCTAAAAAGTAAAGATAACTTGGGCTTGATGATAAAGACCTTTTACTTATATCTGTTGGTCTTATATCTCAAAATTTGACACATGATATATTAAAGACATAAGTAAATCATGTATACACACACACGAAGCATTAATCCAGAAAGACTACATAAGAAAAAAAAATCATTCCTCAAGAATAAATACTATACTTCACTCCAAAAGAGGTGAGTGAGAAAGCTGGCTTAAAACTCAGCATTCCAAAAGCAAGATTATGGCATCCAGTTCCATCACTACTTTGCAAATAGATGGGGAAACAATGGACACAGTGACAGACTTTATTTTCTTGGGCTTGATGCCTTCAAAATCTGGTGCTGGAGAAGAATCTTGAGAGTCCCTTGGACAGCAAGGAGATCGAACCAGTCAATCCTAAAGGAAATCAATTCTGAATATCCTTTGGAAGGACTGATGCTGAAGCTCCAATACTTTGGCCACCTGATGTGGAGAATCAAGTCACTGGAAAATCCCTGATGCTGGGAAAGATTAGAGAAGGGGCCAACAGAGGATAAGATGGTTGAACAGCATTACTGACTCAACGGACATGAGTTTGAGCAAATTCCGGGAGATGGTGAAGGACAAGGAAACCTGACATGCTGCAGTCCAGGGGGTCTCAAAGAGTTGGACACAACTGAGGGACTGAACAACAGCAAAGCTCCAAGAGAGATAAATGCATAAGGAACTAAAAAGACTCAGCTTTCACGTATATGTTCAGAGAAACAGACCCCAGACAATTACAATTTGTGTATCTTCAACCATATGGACATTTTTCACATCCCTAATATATTTTGGTTGTGTGGAGATTTGGAAATGAGCAAGGCATTTTGGTTGGCATTGTCTATCAAACCCTCCAGATAACAGTCTCATCTTACATGAAGGTACATACTTAGCTGATTTTCTGTTTGTAGGCTATTCTATAATTTTGTGGCCTAGACATTAACTTGAATAGAGCTATTCATATTGTAAAAGATATTTGTCCATAGTAATACAATAAATTTTGTTCAGTGAAGTTACAAGTAATTTCTTCCATGTAACCAAAATAATCACAAACATCACAAACAATTCATTTTATTGTCCTAAGAAATGCTAATCAATATAGAATTATGTATTTGCTTCATGAACACACATGTATATGTTCTTCAAATTCTGTTTGAGTGAGTCTTTACATCTTGCTAGTTTACTCATTAATTCCTGAGTTGAATAAAATTGCTGACTTTTAAAATGTTCCTGGCTCATTTTCTTTTGTACCTGCACAAGATTCACTGTTTTAACTTTCTGAAAATTATAAATTACTATAGATGCATATACCATTAAACATATTGATTTGAATGGGTACATATTAATAATTAGTGTTGCCGAGAAGTTGTTCAGAGTAGTTATAAGTTATTGAGTTTCTTGATAACCAATTCAATGAGAACATTTATGTCATCTCTATAAGAAGATGTGACAACTTTTTTCCTGTTACATTAAGATGCAAGACCACTTTCTCCAGGCACACAGGCTGTGTACTACATAAAATCAAGGCTGTGCTGTTTACATGGACAGCCTCAGGAGATGTATAATATGGAAATTCTGTTAAGGTGGGCTTCCCTGATAGCTCAGTTGGTAAAGAATCCGCCTGCAATGCGGGAGACCTGGGTTTGATCCCTAGGTTGAGAAGATCCCCTAGGAAATACCACCCACTCCAGTATTTTGACCTGGAGAATTCCATGGACAGTCCATAGGGTTGCAAAGAATCAGACACGACTGAGTGACTTTCACTTTCTTTCTGTTAAGGTAGACTAACAATGTTATTAAATACAAATTTCTTTTCAAGTAAAGATTTTTTATTTACTCAAGTATCTGCAAACCTTCTACAATGGAAACTCTTACTAATGCTACCCATACTGTGCTACGGGCCATGCACATACTTTTCTGAAGACTTGAAATTTCACTAATAGTTTAAAAATTGTTCACCTACCTAACCGAGTGGGAGGAAGACAATTTAATTTCTCATCCAGATACAGAAATGCATCAAATTAAATGTCAGCTTTAACTGGCAAGCTAGTATTTGTAGTGGTATCCAAGAACAAACAGCTGGTGATGGATAATTCACAAACACTTCCCCAAAGGTGGATGGTTCTTTAAAAAGCTTCAGGTCACAACCCTTGCAGAAAACACAGACTCCCAACACACTGATTCTCAGTCCCAGAAAAGCAGGACTTCCAGTGTTCATGTGTGTAGGGTGTTTCTGTACAATAACTCCTATAGTCACGTTTCTGCACAATAACTATAGGCGTCCTTTAACCAGACAGAGAGCAGGGTGGGGGGCACTGTACACCATCAGTCACAGAGGACAGCACAGTAAAGACGACCCAGATGACCGTGAACAAGGCAGGAGATGCCACAGACCCTCCTCCCAGTTTCATATGTCACCTTCTCGCGTATCAGCTGTCGTTGTTTTAAATGCTCAACATCTATTCATGTATTTACTTTTTGCTTGTTTGACTTAGAAAGTGATAACAAAGACAGTATGGGGGGAAGTAGGTCAATACGAATTACATGATGAACCTAAAGAGTACCAGAAATCCGGAGTGGTGGTGGTCACGCTTTCTAAAGACAAACATTTGGATAAACAGAAGTACCGGTTCCTTTTTCAAAGACCCTATAGGCCAGAATTTTTTTTAAAGACTTCAGTTCAGTTCAGTTCAGTCGCTCAATCATGTCCGACTCTTTGTGACCCCATGAATCGCAGCACGCCAGGCCTCCCTGTCTATCACCAACTCCCAGAGTTCACTCAAACTCACGTCCATCAAGTCCGTGATGCCATCCAGCCATCTCATCCTCGGTCGTCCCCTTCTCCTCCTACCCCCAATCCCTCCCAGCATCAAAGTCTTTTCCAATGAGTCAGCTCTTTGCATGAGGTGGCCAAAGTACTGGAGTTTCAGCTTTAGCATCGTTCCTTCCAAAGAAATCCCAGGGTTGATCTCCTTCAGAATGGACTGGTTGGATCTCCTTGCAGTCCAAGGGACTCTCAAGAGTCTTCTCCAACACCACAGTTCAAAAGCATCCATTCTTCGGCACTCAGCCTTCTTCACAGTCCAACTCTCACATCCATACATGACCACAGGAAAAACCATAGCCTTGACTAGACAGACCTTAGTCGGCAAAATAATGAATATATTATCTTTTAAAGACTTACAGAACAGTAAATGGGAACTGTAGCCAAAGAGGGAAGATTTGCTTCTTTAATACACATTTTAAAATTGATTAAAGCTTCACAAGAATACTGAGGCAATCTAAAATAATTTTGACAGGTAACTGCACTACTCATGCCAACATTAATCCATGCTGAGTGAACATCAAGGTCAACTGTCTAGAATATTTTAAATTAATTTTGGCATTCTTGAAAGAGTGGTGAGATAGGCCCTTTTTACACATATTATCATGAGATGTAGGTTAAAGTACCATATTTAACAACTCTTTAGAGGCTTTAGAAATAAAATTATTTGAACATTATTATACTAATATTAGAATTTTAACATTTTAAGGAAATTGAAGGTTATCTTATAAATTCACCTTTATCATGTTGGAATATCAGCCAGAAGGATTCCTCAGGCACACCCAAACTCTGCTCAGACATTCCTAATACAACACTCTAGTACATTTCTTGTACAACACTCTCACTACATCCTTAGGCAATGGAGGAGATCTTTAGAAGTATCATAATTTTATTCAGTTTTTCCTTCCATTTAGCAAAATCTATCCCCATGTCCCTTCCTACAACTGCAGGGAAAAGGCTGAATATAAGTTTAATTTGAGATTCAGAAAAAAAAAATAATAATGGAAGTGGAAGAAAACAACCTAAAACCTCCAGAATTCATAATAGAAGAGAATTCCTAGATTCAGGAATGCAAACAAATCTGTTAACATAAATAAATGATACCTGGGCATACTGTAGTAACATTGCAGAACATCAAAGACAAGGGTCTTAAAATTAACCAGAAAGAGTAACTTATTTTAAAATAGAGAATTAGACTGTAAACTAATACACCACAAAATGAAAGCTAGGAGACTCTGCTACACTATTTTCAAAAGACTGATGTAAAATCCATTGATACGGTATTATGGTACAAGGAATATACTTAAAGCATGCTTCTTCCTTCCCCTTCTGTATAACCCTTCCTATTGTATTAATGTTGCTTTAACAGTATTTCTGTGAAAAACTCACTGTCTACACCTGGTGTCTCCGAGCTGAACTACTAACTGAGTGTCCGTGGGGATTTCTAAATGGATGGGAATCCTAGGACAAACCTGTTTCTTTGTCATATTTCTGAATGAATTTAGAACTTTAATGCAGAAAGAGAGAGCATTAGTAACATCTACCACAAGGCTGTGAATAGTAAATAATCAAAATTGAATGAATATGTAAGTTCAACTCTGCCATTCCCATAAAGGCTGATATTTGTATCAAATTCACTGAACAGTTTTACAATGTCTAGCACTAGAGATTTCATCTACATGAACAGGTATTTATCTTTTTCTAGCAGGTTATTCTATTATTTCTCTTTTCCTCAATCATTCACAGGAAAAGGGGAAGATTTTGCCAGTTGCTATTTTTTGAAATTCTCATTTAGCTAAGCACTTTGGGAGAATGCTACATTCATTTCCTGAAAGTGCTTTGACTTTTACAGTAAAGTAAAATCTGCAATAAAATCTCTTTTTCCTAATTAGGTAATATCTGCTATAAAAAAGGAAACCATAAAACNAATATATTATCTTTTAAAGACTTACAGAACAGTAAATGGGAACTGTAGCCAAAGAGGGAAGATTTGCTTCTTTAATACACATTTTAAAATTGATTAAAGCTTCACAAGAATACTGAGGCAATCTAAAATAATTTTGACAGGTAACTGCACTACTCATGCCAACATTAATCCATGCTGAGTGAACATCAAGGTCAACTGTCTAGAATATTTTAAATTAATTTTGGCATTCTTGAAAGAGTGGTGAGATAGGCCCTTTTTACACATATTATCATGAGATGTAGGTTAAAGTACCATATTTAACAACTCTTTAGAGGCTTTAGAAATAAAATTATTTGAACATTATTATACTAATATTAGAATTTTAACATTTTAAGGAAATTGAAGGTTATCTTATAAATTCACCTTTATCATGTTGGAATATCAGCCAGAAGGATTCCTCAGGCACACCCAAACTCTGCTCAGACATTCCTAATACAACACTCTAGTACATTTCTTGTACAACACTCTCACTACATCCTTAGGCAATGGAGGAGATCTTTAGAAGTATCATAATTTTATTCAGTTTTTCCTTCCATTTAGCAAAATCTATCCCCATGTCCCTTCCTACAACTGCAGGGAAAAGGCTGAATATAAGTTTAATTTGAGATTCAGAAAAAAAAAATAATAATGGAAGTGGAAGAAAACAACCTAAAACCTCCAGAATTCATAATAGAAGAGAATTCCTAGATTCAGGAATGCAAACAAATCTGTTAACATAAATAAATGATACCTGGGCATACTGTAGTAACATTGCAGAACATCAAAGACAAGGGTCTTAAAATTAACCAGAAAGAGTAACTTATTTTAAAATAGAGAATTAGACTGTAAACTAATACACCACAAAATGAAAGCTAGGAGACTCTGCTACACTATTTTCAAAAGACTGATGTAAAATCCATTGATACGGTATTATGGTACAAGGAATATACTTAAAGCATGCTTCTTCCTTCCCCTTCTGTATAACCCTTCCTATTGTATTAATGTTGCTTTAACAGTATTTCTGTGAAAAACTCACTGTCTACACCTGGTGTCTCCGAGCTGAACTACTAACTGAGTGTCCGTGGGGATTTCTAAATGGATGGGAATCCTAGGACAAACCTGTTTCTTTGTCATATTTCTGAATGAATTTAGAACTTTAATGCAGAAAGAGAGAGCATTAGTAACATCTACCACAAGGCTGTGAATAGTAAATAATCAAAATTGAATGAATATGTAAGTTCAACTCTGCCATTCCCATAAAGGCTGATATTTGTATCAAATTCACTGAACAGTTTTACAATGTCTAGCACTAGAGATTTCATCTACATGAACAGGTATTTATCTTTTTCTAGCAGGTTATTCTATTATTTCTCTTTTCCTCAATCATTCACAGGAAAAGGGGAAGATTTTGCCAGTTGCTATTTTTTGAAATTCTCATTTAGCTAAGCACTTTGGGAGAATGCTACATTCATTTCCTGAAAGTGCTTTGACTTTTACAGTAAAGTAAAATCTGCAATAAAATCTCTTTTTCCTAATTAGGTAATATCTGCTATAAAAAAGGAAACCATAAAACCATAACATTGTGCCCTCTGCAAGACCTTGCCTCTAATCAGCCTGCTGCTACAACATTGCAGACCTAAGGATATGTCCCCCTGCAAGAGTCTTGTGTCAAATATATCTTCCCTTTACCCATTCCAGTGGACACATTCTCTTCAGTCCTTTATAAAATCACATCCTCATCAACATGGAGAGTGCTCTTAAAGCCTCTGTGAATTCCTAATCTAGGTCATGCTTCACAACACCCAGCTGTCTGGATGAGGCTCTGGCTTACAACCAGATGGTGACCAGGTCAGCTTGAATGGTGCACCCTGACCCCCACCCTCCTCGTGATGCTGCCATCTCATGGAGTTCTCACTCTCCTTTTTGGATTCTCTTTGCATTTCACTTTTTGATTGTTTGTTTGTTTGTTTGTTTTCCACCTGGGTGAGAAACGCTGACTTTCAAGTGGAGCTTGAGTGTTTCCTACTCAAGCTGATGAGGCTCTCTTGTGAAAATGGATTTTGCCTTCCTTTCAGGCTTCTGCTTGGAGTTTCAAGGCAATTCTGTGTTTAGAACTAGATAAAACAGCCTGTCAGCAAATTCCAGGGCAGAATGTTAAGGTTATTGAGATTTCCAAGGCACTAACATGATAATAGAGAGGAATTTTCCTACAATAATTGGAATCATTATATGAACATATTATTTGTAACATATGGTACATTAATAGCTTTAAATAAAGACAATTTTGATGGAGCGGGAAGACTGGAGGAGGGACCAGGGTTCCTCCCATGGATCTTGACCTAAATGTTCACTATGATGCAGCATAATGTGTGCTAACTCAGCATCATTCAAGCTGATTCAACATACTCTGTGCAGATTCACCGGTCTGACCATATTTTCAGTTATTATTTTCGCTTGGTCGCTGAGTCATGTCCAACTCTTCCCTGTCCTCCACTGTCTCCGGGAGTTTGCTCAAACTCACTTCCATTGAGTCGATGATGCTATCCAACCATCTCTTTCTCTGCTGCCCCCCTCTCCTCCTGCCTTCAGTCTTTCCCAGCACCAGGGTCTCTTCCAACGAATAGACTCTTTGCATCAGGTGGCCAATGTATTGGAACTTCAGCTTCAGCATAAGTCACTCCAATGAATATTCAGGGTTGATTTCCTTTAGGATTGACTGGTTTCATCTCTTTGATGTCCAAGGCATAGTCTGACCTGATGTTCTTATAATCCAACCTGATTTAGCATAGCCTGCAACTGATGTACAATAATCAAACAAAAGCTGAACTAGATCCAGGCAGTACTGTTTTCAATTTTTACCTAGCTATCTGTTGATTTAAGAGTTCCACTCCACTTATAATCTGAGGTTTGAGAATATTCCTAACTAGAGACAAATATTCCTAGTGACTAAACACAAAACTTTTAAGATGGAATGTGAAAAAATTTAATTAAGCATGTAGTTGCAGAACTCTCACTTTTGGCATCAATAAAATGAGTTAGAACCTCAGTAAGTCATTCAGACCAGCTCCATTTCACAGATCAGACAACTGAGAATGAAACACGGTGAGCAGCCTGGAAGCACACGTTTAGAACCAGGTCACTTGTTAACCGATTTTCTTTTTATAACTTAAAATAGGAAGCAAAATCAACTTATGTTACTAAACCTAGATCTTTCTCATTTAATTCTGACAATAAATTTTGAAAAAAAAAAAATCTTATTACCCTTTTACGAATTAGGAATCTAAGACTCCAGATTAAATAAAGAGGCCAAAGTCACATATTTTTGAAATGCTTTCAGACACTCCATATTAACACAATCTAGCAATCTCTAGAAAGGAATTAATGTCATTTTGGGGACAGAAATCTATGAAATCTTAATTTCACCAAAATACATTTTTCAGGTTTTTGTCATCACCTCAAAGCACAAACTCTGGGCTTACATGAAGTTTCACAGATGAGCCAGTTCCAAAGAAATTCTTGAGAAGCAAAAGCAATTGTGCCACTAAGAAAAACAATTTTTTTCTCTAAATAAACAATGTGAGATCTTTAAAATGTTATTTAATAATCTTTATATTTTAATTAAATGTAATTTAATTAAATTCTATTAATTATATTGAAGATTACATTTGTAGCATGAAAGTAATATTTGTAGTATTCTTCTATCAATTAATAGAATGAAAAAAATCTAAGATAGTCATATTCCCATCTCTACTAATCATTGTTTATGTGTGTGTGCATATAATTATGTACATATAATTTTGTATTCAGATTTAACTTAATACAATAGAAGCATTTTTTCTTGCAGTTCATGGTATTCACAACTGCTATTTTAAATGTCTGCATGTATCATCATTCCTAGTATTGAGGTTTTTATATATATTTATTTTTTAATGCTATAAAAATTTTAGATAGATACATTTCTGCATTGAGATTATTTCTCCAGTGTGATTGCCCTGAAGAAGGATGACTTACCCAAGCGTTTACATTATTTTCTCCTCTTGGCAGAAATGACCAGCTTATTGCTTCTCAGAATGGCTTCATGCCACCACCATGTTTAATCCCAACCAACCTCACTGCATCTTTACCAGCATTTGAGACTGCTCTTAACACGAATCAACAAATGTGACCGAAATGTTGCTGCAATGCAATTTTTATTTACAAGTATTGAAATGTGTCCTTATATTTCTATCAAGTCCTATTTGTCTTTTATACACTTCTTTTTCTTCACTTATATATTGGTTGCTTACCAGGTTCTCTTTATAGAGAGGAGTTCATAGAATAAGACAAAAGCATTCACTCTTGTATTATCTACAAAGGTATTTCCCAGTCTGTTTTCTTTTATATGTAAAAATTTCAGGTGATTCTTTCCACTGTTCCTTCCCATCTGAATATTTCAGTTCATTTTCTGATTTTGTTTGACAGTTTTTCAGTTATTCCTAGTTCCATAAAATTTTTCTTAATTTTAATTTCAAAAACCTTATTCTAATTTTTTTTCTTTACTTTGTAAGTCCTACAGGCCTTTTGCAAAGGAACCAATCTGAGCACACAGACCATAAGCATATTAAACCATGATAGGTACCTATTAAGATCCATTTTTGCCATTTCCACATAATTTGAGTTAAATATTTTTGCAATGTGTCTCTTTTGTTCAGGTAAATAAATGAACCAAAATAAAAAATTCTTTTCTTCTTTGATGCCTAGATAGAAAATGACTAAAGTTCAGATTAAATGTTTCCACCAGCAGAATGCCCAGCTGGTGAGATAAGTTCTAAAGCAGAGCATGAAAGAGATGGTAGGCAGAAAAAATAAAAATTACAAAGCTTAGAAAAATCAATATCATGTTATAGCCTGTGTGAGAAGTGGCAGAAACTACTTTGAGGCAAACTATTGGAAAGCTGTGTGCAAGGAAAAATTAGCCTCACTTTTCAGAGCTAAATGACTTGGAGGCATTCTTCTAATACTTCTTTATTTAGGAGAGGCCTAAGTTAGCAAAGTTGAGTGGAAAATTAAGGCTTGTCTTACCATGCATCCATTATCCACTATGCTTGGTCTGAAAAGTCCTCTCCTTTGCTTCCAGGCAATCCATTTCTTTCCCTTCAAAAACACAGCTCAATGGGCAAGTACTTCAAGAAGCTGTCACTGTTTAAACTGATTCAACTGTAGTGATTTCTTGACATAATTATACTCATCAAATACATCAATATGCATATACTTTAAATTTGTTAGTGGGCAGTTATTCTAATTTTCTCTGAATAGTGTAGAAGATAGTCATTACTGACTAATTATATTACAGAATAACAAAATGGCTGGTGCTGTTTTAGGTTAAATTATTGGGATGACAATTTTACTCGTTTATTTTTCTATACTGCTGCAGCTATAGATTTTGTCTTAAATAATCTAAGTACCAATCATTTAAAGCTTACTAAACTGTGCTTTTAATCTAACGCTTATAGTTTGAGAGGATAATTAAAAGCAAACATAAATCAACATTTTGAAGTTTTGAAATATTTACTGATCACAAATTTTTCTTTCCTTTTAGGGAAAAACATCACGACAAATCACTGAAATTATATTGCAACATACAAAAATAATATTTCTTTAGATATTACCTTCCAGAGTTGGCTTCATTTCCTTTAGAATATTTAATATCATTTTCAACTCAGGAGCAATATGTGGTTTTTAAAAAAAGGAACAAACAACTTTTCCACCACTAGTGCAGTTAAATATGAAATCTATCCTTTCTTCAGATCTTATGTTGAATTTAAGATTCCCATTCATTCAGTTTCAGATATATTGCATGTCAATTAACTCTACAGCAGAGACTAGCAAACTATGGCTAGTCACTAGTGTTTACAAATTAGATTTTATTTGAGATGAGTCACAACCATTCATTGAGTTATTGGCTATGGCTATTTTCACACTAGAACATTAGAACTGAGTTCTAATGAGAATTAGATTCATTCATGAGTCTAATCTCATGGTCAGCAAAGCCTAAAATATTTCTCATCTGGCCCTATTAAAAAAAATATATATATGTATATCTACTGACCCCTTGCTCTAGAGGAATGTGAAAATTGATTAACAAGATAGAGTGCCTGCCTCCATTAGAATAGAAGCAAATATTAAACAAATAATCACAAGAATAACTATAGTAAGAACAATATCGGAAACCTCGAGTATCAGTTCAGTTCAGTTGCTCAGTCCTATCCAACTCTTTGCATTCCCAGGGACTGCAGCCTGCCAGGCTTCCCTGTCCATCACTAACTCCCAGAGCTTGCTCAAACTCTTGTCCATCGAGTTGGTGATGCCATCCAATGATCTCATCTTCTGTTGTCTCCTTCTCCTCCTACCTTCAATCTTTCCCAGCATCAGGGTCTTTTCCAATGAGTCAGTTCTTCACACACATCAGGCAGCCAAAGTATTGGATCTTAAGCTTCAGGATTAGTCCTTCCAATGAATGTTCAGGAGTGATTTCCTTTAGGGTTGACTGGTTTGAACTCCTTGCAGTGCAAGGGACTCTCAAGAGTCTTCTCCAACACCACCACTCAAAAGCATTAGTTCTTCAGTGCTGAGCTTTCTTTATGGTCCAGCTTTCACATCCGTACACGACTACTGGAAAAACCATAGCTTTGACTAGACGGAGCTTTGTCGAGAATGTCTGTTTTTTAATATGCTGTTTAGGTTGGTCATAGTTTTTGTTCCAAGTAGCAAGCATTTTTTCACTTTCATGGTACAGTCACCATCCACGGTGATTTTGGAGCCCAAGAAATTAAAGTCTCTCACTGTTTCCATTGTTTCCACATCTATTTACCATGAAGTGATTGGACCAGATGCTATGATCTTAGTTTTTTGAATGTTGAGCATTGTCAGTCTCCTCTTTCACTTTCATCAAATGGCTCTTAAGTTCCTCTTTGCTTTCTGCCATGAGAATGGTGTCATCTGCATATCTGATGTTCTTGATATTTTTCCCAGCAATCTTGATTCCAGCTTGTGCTTCATCCAATCCAGCATTTCACATAATGTACTCTTATAAGTTAAATACGCAAGGTGACAATATACAACCTTGATGTACTCCTTTCCTAATCTGGAACCAGTCTGTGGAACCAGTTCCATGTCTGGTTCTAACTGTTGCATCTTGACCTGCATACAGATTTCTCAGGAGGCAGGTCAGATGGTCTGGGATTCCCATCTCTTTCAGAATTTTCCACCATTTGTTGTGATTCACAGTCAAAGGCTTTGACATAGTCAATGAAGCAGAAGTAGATATTTTTTTCTGACATTCTCTTACTCTTTATGATCCAACGGATGTTGGCAATTTGATTTCTGGTTCCTCTGCCATTTCTAAATCCAGTTTGAACATCTGGAAGTTTTCAGTTCAAGTACTGTTGAAGCCTAACTTGGAGAATTTTTAGCATTACTTTGCTAGCACGTGAAATGAGTGCAATTATGTAGTAGTTTGAACATTCTTTGGCAATGCCTCTCTTTGGGATTGGAATGAAGACATCTCTTCTATTCCTGTGGCCACTGTTGAGTTTTCCAAATTTGTTGGCATATTGAGCGCAGCACTTTAGCAGCATTATCTTTTGAGATTTGAAATAGCTCAACTGGGATTCCATCACCTCCACTACCTTTGTTTGTAGTGATGCTTCCTAAGGTCACCTTGACTTTGCACACCAGGATGTCTGGCTCTAGGTGAGTGATCACACCATTGTGTTTATCTGGGTCATAAAGATCTTTTTTGTACAGTTCTTCTGTGTATTCTTGCCACTTAATATCTTCTACTTCTGTGAGGTCCATACTGTTTCTGTCCTTTATTGCCCTCATCTTTGCATGAAATGTTCCCTTGGTATCTCCACTTTTCCTGAAGAGATCTCTAGTCTTTCCCATTCTATTGTTTTCCTCTGTTTCTTTGTATTGATCACTGAGGAAGGCTTTCTTATCTCTCCTTGCTATTCTTTGGAACTCTGCATTCAAATGGGTATGTATTTCCTTTTCTCCTTTGCCTTTCACTTTTTTTTTTCCCTCACCTATTCCTAAAGCCTCCTGAGACAACAATTTTGTCTTTTTGTGTTTCTTCCTCTTGGGGATGGTTTTGATCACTACCTCCTGTACAATGTTACAAACCTCCCTCAATAGTTCTTCAGGAACTATTGCTTGAAGATCTAATCCCTTGAATCTGTTTATCAGTTCCACTGTATAATTGTAAGGGATTTGAATTATGTCATATCTGAATGGTCTAATGGTTTTTCCTACTTTCTTCAATTTAAGTCTGAATTTTACAATAAGGAGTTCATTATCATAGCCATAGTCAGCTCCTGGTCTTTTTTTTTGCTGACTGCATATAGAGCATCTCCATCTTTGGTTATATATTCTTATTTATGCAGGTTTTCAGACTAGAATTTATGGCCAAATGAGATAGTTATAACATGAAATATTTTTAAAATGTTTTGTAAAAATCATGTAGCATTTTCAGAAAAATTAATTAATTTATTGAAAAAAATACATTTTGCTTGTTTAAATGCTTATATCTTGGAGTACAATGATAAAGAAAAGGGATGGATGGTTATCATAGATTTTTTAAATTAATCTTTGTATTCATAGAGTAATTTCTATAATAGGTGCTTAAGAAATATACAGATTATTGACATTTCATTTTTAAGACCTATGTAGAGATGTATTCACATAATTATAGATTTTTTCAATTCTTTAAAGTTATTTACATATTCCAGTTCTCTTATCATGTTTTCTTAAATTGCTTGTAATGTAGGATAAATACAAGTAATAATGCATCCACCAGGCTCCTCTGTCCATGGATTCTGCAGGCAAGAACACTGGAGTGGGTAACCATTCCCTTCTCCAGGAGATTTCCTGATCCAGGGATCAAACTTGGGTTTCCTGCATTGCAGGCAGATTCTTTATTGTCTGAGCCACCAGGGAAGCCCAACAATGCAATAGGAACAGAAAAGTCAGAACTGAGGAAAATGAGCATACAAATGCCAGCCATGGTATTTGACAATTTTAAATTTGACTCTTGAGTTTCTTCAGCACAATTACAAAAAACAAAACCTAACTTGTTACACAGGCCTCAATTTGGAAGAGAAGAACAAACCAAATTCTTAGGGAAATATAAAACTTTCCTAGAATCAAATCAGGTTTAAACATTATTTCTTCTTCGCTGGTGAAAGTTTAAAACATTAATATATAGTTGATCTTCATTATCTCTCTTTAATAGAGAAAAATAGAATATTGGGAGGGAATATTTATGTATATCAGTAGTGTATATCCCAAACTCCAGTTACAGGACAGTACCTGCGGTCAGACCATTGGTGACACTGGATTAGAAACAATATGTAATACCCTTGAATCATCCTGAAACCATCCCCCTGACCCCAGTCCATGTAAAAATTGTGTTCCATGAAACTGATCCCTGGTACCAAAAAGCTGGGGACTGCTGACAATGGCACCCCACTCCAATACTCTTGCCTGGAAAATCCCATGGACGGAGGAGCCTGGTAGGCTGCAGTCCATGGGGTTGCTAAGAGTTGGACAAGACTGAGTGAATTCCATTTCACTTTTCACTTTCATGCATTAGAGAAGGAAATGGCAACCCACTCCAGTGTTCTTGTCTGGAAAATCCCAGGGATGGGGGAGCCTGGTGGGCTGCTGTCTATGGGGTTGCACAGAGTCGGACACGACTGAAGCGACTTAGCAGCAGCAGCAACTGATAATGCATGATGTTACAAAAATATTCTTCTACATATGTCATCGTATAATAGACTTTTCATTTTTCCAAAAATTTATAGTCTAGAAACCTATGTAAATAAGAATTTGTACTTGATGTTTTCTACATAGCTATTTCAATCATGCTCATTCCTGTGTTTGTTTACTATCTGCCTCTAGTCTAAAGAGAGCAGTACACACACACGCACACACGCACACACACACATGCACACACATATTACACTGTCTGTCCACACTGAAAAATGTACTCATATCTGTCAACAACAGCAAGACACACGAAGATCTCTGAAGTGACTGGTAAGCTATTCTTCAGTGTCTGTCCAACTCTTTATGACGTTAACATTTTTGTGGATCCAAAACTCAGATCAGCAGCCTATTCTTTCAATGCTTAGATTCTCCAAGATTTCACTGCATAGGGTCTGCAAAAAGGGAATTTCTCTGGTGACTATAGCTTTGGAAAATCATCTTTCCTTTGAATTTTTTTTTTTCAGTCCAGAAAAGAATTGCTTCCTGAAATCTGATTTCTGTGTTTATTAAAACAAGTATCACAAAATTCTGCCAGTGGTTTGCAGTGAGTATCTGTAGATGGTTTAGTTGTGAGGTTCAAATGAAATCTGTCAGTGAACCCGTCATGTTTTCTGATACTCCACTCTACACACTTAAAAAGAAAACAAGCTCTGGGACAAACTTTTCAGAGGAAACGTTTCTTACAAATATATAGGCCTACCCTCAGACCATATTGAATACTCAATTTATAAGTTATCTTACTTTTTAACTGTGTTCTTTCTCATAGTGCGCTAAAATTTCTTCTTGTGCCTAAAAGGACACCTGAACAAGCTAAAGGCTCTTTTGTTTCAATTAAATATACTTGTGGAACTATAGGCCACCGTCATGGCCTACTGAACACTTTGCTGTTGCAGGGACAGAGGGGGCTTGTTACTGGGTTTAAGTGCAGAGGAGGAGTGTAGTGGTGATTAATGCTCCCCAAAGAAATTAGTCAACAACATGGGAAATTCTGCAAGCAATACCCCTCTTAGACCTTCAAGAAGAGCCCTAGATTAGAGAACAAATACATGGACACTGTGGAATGAAATATTTTCTGCTCTATGCTCTACCAGCAAACAAGCCTTTCCAAATGAAAACTTCTAAGCCTAAGTGAAACAAAGCCAGCCATTTTGAAGCCTTCAGCTATTTCCACCCCCTAGCCCCCCAACCCCCCATTCCCAACCCCCTCCTCCCATTAGCACTTAGGAGCTGCAGGAATGTGACACACTACTTGAGATAAACAGGGAATTAACATGTGAACAATAAAGAAAGCAGCCTTGGCTCCATATTATAAGATGCATATGAAAGAAATGATTTCAGCAAGCCTTGCCTCCTCCCATACATAGAAGATCACTAATTCTCTTCACATGAGAGATTTAGTTTTCTCTTAATTAACAGTAAACTTTTAATATTCAGATTGCCTGTGGCTCACTGCAAGCTTGTATACAGCGGTACTCCTCCCCTGCCTCCTTGGAGTCAGCTCTCTCAGGGTCACGTGAGATACTGTCTCCTGGGCTCAAGTCCTGACATTCCCACCAAATAAAACCTAACCCTCAACTTTTAGGTCTGTGTGTATTATTTTAGTGGACAATACCAAGGAGGAAAAAGGGAGAGTGGGAGGAACTGGGCGACGGGGATTGACATATATACACTATAGATACGTTGCTTCCCTGGTAGCTCAGCTGGTGAAGAATCTGCCTGCAATGAGGGACCTGGATTCCATCCCTGGGTTGAGAAGATCCCCTGGAGAAGGGAATGGCAACTCCAGTACTGCCTGGAGAATCCCCATGGACAGAGGAACCTGGTGGGCAACAGTCCATGGTGTTGCAAAGAGTCAGACATGCATGAACGGCTAAGCACAGCTCAGATGCTATGTATCAAATAGATAACTAATGAGAGAAGCTACTGTACAGCAGACGGATCACTACTCAGTGCTCTGTGGTGACCTACATGGGAAGAAAAATCCAAAAAAGAGGGAATATATGTATCTGTATAGCTGATTCACTTTACTGTAGAGTGGAGACTAACTCAACATTGTAAAGCAACTATGTGGCAATAAAAATTAATAAGAAAGCAATAAGAAAGGCAGGAGAGAGGCTGGGCCAGGCAGTGGACCGGTGTGTCAGTGTGCTTATTTTCTTTTCCTCACCTAAGGTTCAAGGAGAGAATTTAGGAAGTAAACTTGCAAGAACCTCTCACTATGTTTCTCATTGGAGAATGTAATGAGGGAGAAGAGTTCTCAGCGCTTGTAGGAGAGACTTCAGGATCAAGCTGACTTTGTTTGGAAAATGCCTTGATTAGACCACTTGCGTAGATGAGTCTGCCGGAATGAGTAGGGTCTGGCATCAGGACATCAGAGGTGGAAGGATGTTCAGAGGAACAGCACATGGAAAAGGGTGACCTGCTGTGTCCTGTGACAGCCCATGAGCTTTATCTATCCAATCTGTTGAAAGTTAATGTTTATAAAATGTTTGGTATGGGGGGAGGGGGCATAGTTATAAACAGGAAGCAGCTTTATATAAGGGTCAGGATAAGAAAACACGGAAAGCAAGTAAAGAATCATTGAAACATATAGTTTATATAAATTAGCACTATTTTTGGAAAGAAGATTTTAGAGCTTTACCATACTGGGAAATTGGGGGTTTAAGACATTCCTACAGCATTTAATGAATTGAGAAGAACCTGTATCATGTCTGGATTAAGTCTAACTAGCAAGTATATAATCCATAGCAGAAAATGTTCTAGGAAAAATAATTTTTAAAATTAGGATGGCACGTGCACAACACTTTTCTGAAAACAAGACTGTTGGGTCATTTACTCATTGATTCTACAAGTATTTATTGAGCAGTATTGTGTATTTATTTATATAAGTACAAGTATTTATATGGCAGTATTGTGCTATGAATATAGCTGAGGATGCAGACAATGGAATTGAAATCAATTTAAAATTTATATAAGCAGACCTCATTTTTTTTTTGCACTTTATTGTGCTTCACAGATATTGTATTTGTTGTTGTTACAAATGAAGCTTTTTTACAACCTATTGCCCAGCAAGCCTATTGGCACTATTCTTCCAACAGTATGTGTTCCCTTCATGTCTGTGTCGTGCTTTGGTACTCTCCCAATATTTCAAACACTTTCATTATTATTATATTTGTTGGGGTCATCAGTAACCTTTGATGTTACAAGATGGAACTCAGAGATAGTGCAGGCTCAATTTCATACCATGACAATAAAGAAAATTTTGCAATAAAGCAAGTAATGTAAATGTTTTGGTTTCTCAATGAAAAAGTAACAGAAAGAGTATGACTTTCTGAACGCTTAGATAATGCTTAGCATTTTTAGCAGTTTTTTTAATTATGATTATTATTTAGACATAATGTTGCACACTTAATAGACTGCTAAGTCGCTTCAGTCGTGTCTGACTCTGTGTGACCCCATAGACGGCAGCCCACCAGGCTCCCCCATCCCTGGGATTCTTCAGGCAAGAACACTGGAGTGGGTTGCCATTTCCTTCTGCAATGCATGAAAGTGAAACGTGAAAGTGAAGTCGCTCAGTTGTGCCCGACTCTTAGTGACCCCATGGACTGCAGCCTAAACACAACCTTTATATGCATTGAGGACAGAAAACTCATATGATTCACTTTATAGAGATTTTTACTTTACTAAGGTGGTCTGCAACTAAAAACACAATATCTCTGAGGTCTGTTTGTAGATATTTATATTTTAAGCAGATGAGATGTTTAGAGAACATATGCCATTGGTTGTCTTGTTTTGTACCTAAGAAACAGAGAAAAGAAATTAAAGATTTTGTATCTTTGATACTCTATTCTAACACTAATTCTCTGACATCAACTGAATGTCCAACAGCTCAATTAAATTCTGACACTGTCTGGAAAGAACAGAAACCTCACAGGTCAGCAGAATAATCTGTCACAAGACTGTCTCTACTTCAGACACCAGAGGCACCTGGGGTCCCCAGGCATCCCAGTCAGCTAGGACTGTCGTAACAAAAAACACAGATAAAGGACCATAACAATTTGTTTTTGAAATTTATTTTCTCCCAGTTCTAGAGGCTGGAAAGTCAGAGATAAAGGCGACAGCTGATTTGGTTGCTATTAAGAGTTCTCTCGGAGAAGGCAATGGCAACCCACTCCAGTACCCTTGCCTGGACAATCCCATGGATGGAGGAGCTCCGTGGGCTACAGTCCAAGGGGTCTGGAAGAGTCAGACACGACTGAGTGACTTCACTTTCACGTTTCACTTTCATGCACTGGAGAAGGAAATGGCAACCCACTCCAGTGTTCTTGCCTGGAGAATCCCAGGGATGGGGTCGCACAGAGTCAGACACGACTGAAGCAACTTAGCAGCAGCAGCAAGAGTTCTCTTTCTGACCACCTTCTCGCTACGTGCACACATGGTGGCAGGAGAAAGAAACACAGAGAAAGAGAGCAGACATGCTCTCTGCTGTCCTTATAAGGGTACTAATCCCATCATGGGGACACTATCCTCTTAACCTTACCTAAACCTGATCATCTCCCAAAGGCCCCAGCTCCAGATACCATCACATTGGGATTAGGGCCTCAATATACGAATTGAGGTGGGGGGACCCAGGTTACCTGCACTTCTGTCCAAACTGGCTACAAATTCAGGGTTCCCAGGACCCTCATTCAAGTTCAATAACCCACTAGAAGAACTTAGAGTTACTAAAAGAGCTATCCTTACAATTATAGCTTTGTTATCAAGATAGCAACTTGGGAAAAACCAAGTGAAAGAAACACTGAGGACAGGGACTGTGGAGAGGGGTTTCCATGCTGGCTTCTTATGGAATCCGCATGCCACCCTCTAGGATATCAGTGTGTTTACCAACCAGGAAGCTCCACCCAGCCTTGATGTCGAGTTTTATATGGGCTTTATGATGTAGGCGCACTTGCTTAAATTACTGTCCATCACAGAGTGAACTCAATANTAACATGTGAACAATAAAGAAAGCAGCCTTGGCTCCATATTATAAGATGCATATGAAAGAAATGATTTCAGCAAGCCTTGCCTCCTCCCATACATAGAAGATCACTAATTCTCTTCACATGAGAGATTTAGTTTTCTCTTAATTAACAGTAAACTTTTAATATTCAGATTGCCTGTGGCTCACTGCAAGCTTGTATACAGCGGTACTCCTCCCCTGCCTCCTTGGAGTCAGCTCTCTCAGGGTCACGTGAGATACTGTCTCCTGGGCTCAAGTCCTGACATTCCCACCAAATAAAACCTAACCCTCAACTTTTAGGTCTGTGTGTATTATTTTAGTGGACAATACCAAGGAGGAAAAAGGGAGAGTGGGAGGAACTGGGCGACGGGGATTGACATATATACACTATAGATACGTTGCTTCCCTGGTAGCTCAGCTGGTGAAGAATCTGCCTGCAATGAGGGACCTGGATTCCATCCCTGGGTTGAGAAGATCCCCTGGAGAAGGGAATGGCAACTCCAGTACTGCCTGGAGAATCCCCATGGACAGAGGAACCTGGTGGGCAACAGTCCATGGTGTTGCAAAGAGTCAGACATGCATGAACGGCTAAGCACAGCTCAGATGCTATGTATCAAATAGATAACTAATGAGAGAAGCTACTGTACAGCAGACGGATCACTACTCAGTGCTCTGTGGTGACCTACATGGGAAGAAAAATCCAAAAAAGAGGGAATATATGTATCTGTATAGCTGATTCACTTTACTGTAGAGTGGAGACTAACTCAACATTGTAAAGCAACTATGTGGCAATAAAAATTAATAAGAAAGCAATAAGAAAGGCAGGAGAGAGGCTGGGCCAGGCAGTGGACCGGTGTGTCAGTGTGCTTATTTTCTTTTCCTCACCTAAGGTTCAAGGAGAGAATTTAGGAAGTAAACTTGCAAGAACCTCTCACTATGTTTCTCATTGGAGAATGTAATGAGGGAGAAGAGTTCTCAGCGCTTGTAGGAGAGACTTCAGGATCAAGCTGACTTTGTTTGGAAAATGCCTTGATTAGACCACTTGCGTAGATGAGTCTGCCGGAATGAGTAGGGTCTGGCATCAGGACATCAGAGGTGGAAGGATGTTCAGAGGAACAGCACATGGAAAAGGGTGACCTGCTGTGTCCTGTGACAGCCCATGAGCTTTATCTATCCAATCTGTTGAAAGTTAATGTTTATAAAATGTTTGGTATGGGGGGAGGGGGCATAGTTATAAACAGGAAGCAGCTTTATATAAGGGTCAGGATAAGAAAACACGGAAAGCAAGTAAAGAATCATTGAAACATATAGTTTATATAAATTAGCACTATTTTTGGAAAGAAGATTTTAGAGCTTTACCATACTGGGAAATTGGGGGTTTAAGACATTCCTACAGCATTTAATGAATTGAGAAGAACCTGTATCATGTCTGGATTAAGTCTAACTAGCAAGTATATAATCCATAGCAGAAAATGTTCTAGGAAAAATAATTTTTAAAATTAGGATGGCACGTGCACAACACTTTTCTGAAAACAAGACTGTTGGGTCATTTACTCATTGATTCTACAAGTATTTATTGAGCAGTATTGTGTATTTATTTATATAAGTACAAGTATTTATATGGCAGTATTGTGCTATGAATATAGCTGAGGATGCAGACAATGGAATTGAAATCAATTTAAAATTTATATAAGCAGACCTCATTTTTTTTTTGCACTTTATTGTGCTTCACAGATATTGTATTTGTTGTTGTTACAAATGAAGCTTTTTTACAACCTATTGCCCAGCAAGCCTATTGGCACTATTCTTCCAACAGTATGTGTTCCCTTCATGTCTGTGTCGTGCTTTGGTACTCTCCCAATATTTCAAACACTTTCATTATTATTATATTTGTTGGGGTCATCAGTAACCTTTGATGTTACAAGATGGAACTCAGAGATAGTGCAGGCTCAATTTCATACCATGACAATAAAGAAAATTTTGCAATAAAGCAAGTAATGTAAATGTTTTGGTTTCTCAATGAAAAAGTAACAGAAAGAGTATGACTTTCTGAACGCTTAGATAATGCTTAGCATTTTTAGCAGTTTTTTTAATTATGATTATTATTTAGACATAATGTTGCACACTTAATAGACTGCTAAGTCGCTTCAGTCGTGTCTGACTCTGTGTGACCCCATAGACGGCAGCCCACCAGGCTCCCCCATCCCTGGGATTCTTCAGGCAAGAACACTGGAGTGGGTTGCCATTTCCTTCTGCAATGCATGAAAGTGAAACGTGAAAGTGAAGTCGCTCAGTTGTGCCCGACTCTTAGTGACCCCATGGACTGCAGCCTAAACACAACCTTTATATGCATTGAGGACAGAAAACTCATATGATTCACTTTATAGAGATTTTTACTTTACTAAGGTGGTCTGCAACTAAAAACACAATATCTCTGAGGTCTGTTTGTAGATATTTATATTTTAAGCAGATGAGATGTTTAGAGAACATATGCCATTGGTTGTCTTGTTTTGTACCTAAGAAACAGAGAAAAGAAATTAAAGATTTTGTATCTTTGATACTCTATTCTAACACTAATTCTCTGACATCAACTGAATGTCCAACAGCTCAATTAAATTCTGACACTGTCTGGAAAGAACAGAAACCTCACAGGTCAGCAGAATAATCTGTCACAAGACTGTCTCTACTTCAGACACCAGAGGCACCTGGGGTCCCCAGGCATCCCAGTCAGCTAGGACTGTCGTAACAAAAAACACAGATAAAGGACCATAACAATTTGTTTTTGAAATTTATTTTCTCCCAGTTCTAGAGGCTGGAAAGTCAGAGATAAAGGCGACAGCTGATTTGGTTGCTATTAAGAGTTCTCTCGGAGAAGGCAATGGCAACCCACTCCAGTACCCTTGCCTGGACAATCCCATGGATGGAGGAGCTCCGTGGGCTACAGTCCAAGGGGTCTGGAAGAGTCAGACACGACTGAGTGACTTCACTTTCACGTTTCACTTTCATGCACTGGAGAAGGAAATGGCAACCCACTCCAGTGTTCTTGCCTGGAGAATCCCAGGGATGGGGTCGCACAGAGTCAGACACGACTGAAGCAACTTAGCAGCAGCAGAAAGAGTTCTCTTTCTGACCACCTTCTCGCTACGTGCACACATGGTGGCAGGAGAAAGAAACACAGAGAAAGAGAGCAGACATGCTCTCTGCTGTCCTTATAAGGGTACTAATCCCATCATGGGGACACTATCCTCTTAACCTTACCTAAACCTGATCATCTCCCAAAGGCCCCAGCTCCAGATACCATCACATTGGGATTAGGGCCTCAATATACGAATTGAGGTGGGGGGACCCAGGTTACCTGCACTTCTGTCCAAACTGGCTACAAATTCAGGGTTCCCAGGACCCTCATTCAAGTTCAATAACCCACTAGAAGAACTTAGAGTTACTAAAAGAGCTATCCTTACAATTATAGCTTTGTTATCAAGATAGCAACTTGGGAAAAACCAAGTGAAAGAAACACTGAGGACAGGGACTGTGGAGAGGGGTTTCCATGCTGGCTTCTTATGGAATCCGCATGCCACCCTCTAGGATATCAGTGTGTTTACCAACCAGGAAGCTCCACCCAGCCTTGATGTCGAGTTTTATATGGGCTTTATGATGTAGGCGCACTTGCTTAAATTACTGTCCATCACAGAGTGAACTCAATACTATACAGCTCCTCTCCCCTACCAGGACATCTGGAGGTGAGGCTGAAACTTCCAATTCTCTAATCATGTGGCTTATTTTTGTAGTATCTACCCCCATTCTGGAGCTATCCTGGGGCCCACCAGGGCTTCCTAGGTGGCTGAGTGGTAAAGAATCTGCTAGCAACACAGGAGACAAGAGTTCAGTCCCTGGGTTGGGAAGATCTCCTGGAGAAGGAAATAGCAACCCACTCCAGTATTCTTTGCCTGGGAAATTCCTTGGACAGAGGAGCCTGGCAGGCTACAGTCCATAGGGTCACAGAGAGTCAGACACCAATGACTCATCGACTAAACAACATGAGTCACCTTGTTAGCATAAACTGAGATGTGTTTGCTGCTGTTGTTCAGTTGCTCAGTCATGTCTGACTCTTTGCAACCTCATGGTCTCCAGCATGCAGGCTTCCCTGTCTTTCACCATCTACTGGAGCTTGCTCAAATGCATGTCCACTGAGTTGGGGATGCCATCCAACCATCTCGTCCTCTGATGTCCCCTTCTCCTCCTCCCTTCTGAAATGTGGTTAGAAGGGGCTTATAATGAATAACAAAATACATACTTCTATCACTTAAGAAATTTCAAGGGCTTTTGTAGCTCGGTGCCAGGAACCAGGGACAAAGATCAAATACATTTTTTTTTAATATATCACAGACATAATGCTAAAATTAATCACCTCCCCAGCCACAGAGTCCTGCCAGCAAGGGGTGAGTTGATCTAAACTGAGCCCGTTGGCATCTCTGCCTCTGGAGAGACAGGTAGGTAGAAAAGATCCAGGGACACCTTTATGCCTTTTCTATAAAGTTCACTGCTCTAGATGCACAGTAGGAGGGAGACTTTTTCCTTTCTCTCTCTGCCCTGGTGTCACCTGTCTGCGTTCTTACGTGCTCAGTCATATATGACTTTTTGCAACTCCATGGACTGTAATCCACCAGGATCCTCTGTCCTGGGGATTTCCCAGGCAAGAATACTGGAGTGGGTTGCCATTTCTTCCTCCAGGGGATCTTCTTGACCCAGGGATCAAATCTGTGTCTCCTGTGTTGGCAGGCAGATTCTTTTACCATTGAGCCACCAGGGAAGCCCCTGGACCTTCCTATTGGTGCCTTATTAGGTCTGTGGAGAAAAGCCTATAAATGCATACCATTTCCTTCTGTTTCTGAGGCTGGTCCTCACCTGACCTACTTGAAGGTGTCTGTCTTTCCTAAGATTGCAGACCATTAGGCTGTTCTGCAATCTGAGCTCTCTAATGGCTTCAAGAGAAGTTGGATTTTTATATTCTATTCATTTATGGGTGATTTTCTGATCTTCAGAATAAACAACACTTATTCACTTTTTTTCCATTTGATTCTGATAATAACCCTGTAAGACTGGCAGGGTAGGGGTTACTAGTGCAGAGCTGTTCTCATTAATCTAAGGTCTGTTTCCTTTCTGGCACATGATACACCTCTCAGATCCTACACGGGTTATGTACATTGCTATCACTCATTCTAGGTTCCTTATGACCCAGTGTTCATCAATAAAGGATCAAAGGAATCACCTAAGGGATTTCAAAAAAGAAAGCCCAGGAAGCACATTTCTTTACCGTCCAAATAAGGCACCCTCTTTTCCTCCATGTCTAATATTAGTAACCACCCCCATTTTTAAGTGGATATGCTTTCCCCTATCCAAGTACTAAGCCAGAGATCAAACTTCAGAATGCATAAAAAATACCTGAGGAACTGCTACTTTTAAAAAATGTACAAAATATTCACCATAAATTTTTTAAAAAGGGTACACTGGACTATGTTAGAATTTAGAAGAGATTAAAAAGGCAGTGCTCAGAGTGGGAGCAGATATTTGCAATACATATATCTGACAAAGAAGGCAAACCCACAACATATCAAGAATATCTCCTAATCAATAAGGAAAGCCAGTCAGCCCACTAGAAAAATGAAAGTTCATAAAATAAGATATTCAGATGTCCAATAAACATAGGAATATGTGCTCAACTTCTTTAGTTTTTAGGGAAATGCAAACTGAAATCACAATGAAATGCAACTATATATTCTCAAGGATTTTTTTAAAAAGTTTTTAAAAAAAGATTGACAATATCAAGCGCTGATAAATACTTGAAGCAACTGTAGCTCTCATTTAAATGCTGTTGTTAGTATTGTTGTTGTTAAGTTGTGTCCAACTCTTTTGCAACCCCATGGACTATAGCCCACCAGGCTCCTCTGTCTTTGGGATCTCCCAGGCAAGAATACTGGAGTGGTTTGCATTTCTTTCTCCAGGGGATCTTCCTGACCCATTGAGTGAAACCCATTCTCCTATACTGCAGACAGATTCTTTACTGCTGAGCCAACAAGGAAGCTCATTGTTCATGTAAATTGGTGCAAAACATCGATAAATTATTTCTAAGTATATAGTAAAATTGAGTAAATGCATTATCTAGTTCACTTTTAGCTACTGTGCAATAGCAAGTCATGCACATGCTCAAATATTGTTTGCATGCTCAGTCGTGTGCAATTCTTCATGACCTCATGGACTATAGCCCACCAAGCTCCTCTGCCCATGAAGTTTTCCAGGCAAGAATACTGGAGTGGGTTGCCATTTCCTACTCCAGGAGACCTTCCTGACTCAGGGATTGAACTGGCATTTCTCGTGTCTTCTACATCAGCAGGCAGATTCTTTACCATTAGTGCCACCTGGGAATCCCAAACAGAAATGTGGATGGCAACACAACTGTGTAATAGATTTAAATTGGAAACTAACCAAATGCCCACTATATTAGTGAGGATTTATGGATTGATATGTATGTGAGAGTATATTCACACAATAATAAACACAAAAGCATGGGTTAATTTTACAACCATAATTCTCGGTGAAAAAAGGAAAAATTCCTAGTGAACAAAGAATACTTCTCTATTAATCCATTTATATAAAGCACAAACAGACAAAAGTAAATATGCTGGTGCATGTCACAAAAGGATTTGCTTCCGGGGGCTGGCTGGTGACTCGAAGAGAGAACAGGGCAAGACTCTGTGGGCCAGAATATTCTTTCTTGACTTGATAATGACCATGTGGGTGTTTTTGGTTCATGAAAATTTATTAAGTGGCACAAACTATGTGAACTTTTGTGCATGCATGTAGGGTATACTTTAATAAAAAGTTAAAAAAAAATAAAAGCTCACTGTAGCTATACATGAAGAGTTTGAGAGAAGCAAGAGTAAACTGGGAAAATCATTAGGATGTTGTAGTTTTGGCAAGAGATGATGGTAGCCCAGTAGGAAAAAGAAATTACAGAAACTCTTCTAATTGTCATAGCAGGAAGCATAAAACTGATTTAACTCAAGAAATATAGTAAGCAGTTTTCCGAGTCAATAATTGTACATTAATGAGGGTAACATTTATCTTGTATAATTGTCTCTAGCTGTATTTAGCTACTTAGATACTAGCAACAAAAATACATACAGTTGATTTTATACAGTATTATATAAAATCTGGAGGTTTTCTACCAAGCACAGGGGTGATCATTAATTTCTTTTTCAATTTAATTTTATTCAATACCAATGGTCCCAAATGGTCTAGACTCTGCTTTTTTCTCTCATATCCTATTTTTCCCTTTATTACCGTGGGTTGACATCTTGAAAATCCCCTGCTGGTTTTTCTTAAAGGAAAATACAATTGAAAAACAACCGAGTTTCAAAACCCTGAACACTAGATAATACTACCTTTTCTCCAAAAATTGAGCTTATGCCTGTGTTTTCTGGGCTCAATACGTGGTGAGGTTGTTTGAGATTATAAAGGAATCAGAGTATAGCTCTCCAACACTGCAGTGAAGGATGTTTACAATAGATTTCTGCAGAGGGTGTTTAAAACTAATGAAATGAAGATAATTCAAGCTATAATATCCATGGAAATATTTCATTCAGAAACTGCATGATAGAGAATACTTTTCTCATAGCCAAAAAAACTCCTAGATGGAATGAATTTCCATACATTTTATCCTTGAGGGAAAGCTATCCTTCTGAATTTCAGTTATGTTGAAGATGTCCATTAAATGACTTTTATGGTGCACTTATTATACTCAAAGCACTTTGGCAGATAATTGGAAAAATACAATAATCAATCATATGTCTCAATTTTCAAGATGCCAAAGTATTTGAATTATTTATAAAACAAATGTACTAAAAACTTAGAGAATTAAAAAAATATATTCTACATCTATTTCAGGATAGATACTTTGAAATTAATTCTAAATTGTGCAGTACACACTTACTGGGCAGGGTGGGAGGAGGGTTGTAAAGTCTACTTCATGGTAAGATGGTGAAGTAATAGCTGTTGATTCTCACCCCCTAAAATGATCCTGCAGATACATAAAAGCAAGAGAACATCTGATCTATCCCAGAACCCAATATTTAAATATTCTACCAGCCGGATGGTGACTGGTCCTAATATAAGTTCAGGAAATAATAGTCCAGGTAGAAAGGAAGGGATATCAAATAGATCCCCTTGGCAGCTCTTCTGATTACGGCCTGCTTGAGGCAGTGATTGGTCCAGCTCTATTTGGTGGTAGAAAAGCATCAAGAGAAGTTCAGCGCTGACTGGAGTAGAATGAAGGACCTGCTGACTAATGAGGGGATTATAAAAGCTCTACATTGTTTGAATAAGTTGGCTCCGATAGATTCTTCCTCATCCACCACATGAGGATGAATCCACCCAGGGTTGTTCTGGAAAACAGCAGGACCTATAGTTGAGATACTAAGAGATTCCCCGAAAGATCAGATTGGTTGACGGCAGGGAAAGTGTAATGGCGAAGTGTTAGAACCTTATTGAATATCATAAACTCTGCCCTAAAGCAAATTCCACCGCAATCTCCAAATAGAACGGGCAAATGCAAGGACCTGGATTTAACCCACTCCAGTATTCTTGCCTGGAAAATCCCATGAATGGAAGACCCTGGTAGGCTACAGTCCATGGGGTCGCAAAGAGTCCGACACGACTGAGCGACTTTCTTTCACTTTTATCCCTCCCCCAACAATATATTAGCCGATTCCTCCAAGGGAATGTGCGTTTAAGGGACTAAATATTTAAGTACCTGAGAAACATTAAGTACCACAGAAGAGTGACTTCAAACCAAATGATGAATACATTATCTAAAAGCAAATTTTAAAAAAGAACTCACACATCCCCACTACTCTGGCCATTCCGTTCTCTCCATCAGGAGCTCCTGGCCGTCCTGACAGAAAGGACACAGGAGACCATGTCCTAGGACTAGGACTGGTGTTTGTCCTAATTCCTTCAGGCTTACTTAAGTGTGAGCTTCCCTTGTAGCTCAGTTGGTAAAGAATCCACCTGCAATGCGGGAGACCTGGGTTTCTCAGGTACTTAGTATTCTGGCCTGGAGAATTCCATGAACTGTATAGTCCATGGGGTTGCAAAGAGTTGGACATGACTGCGTGACTTTCCCTTTCACTATTAAGTGTAAGTGGACGTTTACCTGGAAGACAAACAGGGAAACAAGCAGCAGCTATGGCAGCTAGTTAAATAGCCAATAAAACAGAATTAAGTGGAAAAGTCAGGGGAAAGTCATGAGAAAGAGGAAGTTATATAGGATAAAAGTAATATTCCATCAAAAACAATTGGGCCAGAAAAAAATATAGTCATAAAAGGCAACACCTACACTATTGATATTGTGTACAAAATAGATAATTAATGAGAACTTACTGCATAGCACAGATTGGTTCAAAATTGAGATAGGAGTATATCAAGGCTGTATATTGTCACCCTACTTGTTTAACTTATATGCAGAATAATTCCTGTGAAATGCCTGACTGGATGAAACACAAGCTGAAGTCAAGATTGCTAGGAGAAATATCAGTAACCCTACCCTTATCACAGAAAATGAAGAGGATCTAAAGAGCCTCTTGATGAAGGTGAAAGAGGAGAGTGAGAAAGTTGGCTTAAAACTCAATATTCAAAAAACTAAGATCATGTCATCCAGTCCCAATATTACATGACAAACAGCTGGAGAAAAAATGGAAACCATGACATTCTTATTTTCTTGGGCTCTAAAATCACTGTGAATGGTGAGTGGAGCCATGAAATTAAAAGACACTTGATCCTTGGAAGAAAAGCAATGATAAACCTAGACAGTGTATTAAGTAGCAGAGACGTTACTTTGCCAACAAAAATCTGTATAGTCAAAGCTATGGTTTTCGCAGTAGTCATGTATGAATATGAGAGTTGGACCATATAGAAGTCTGAGCACCGAAGAATTGATGCTTTTGAACTGTGGTGCTGGATAAGACTCTTGAGAGTTCCTTGGACTGCAAGGAGATCAAACCAGTCAATACTAAAGGAAATCAATCCTGAATATTCAATTGAAAGGACTGATGCTGAAGCTGAAATTCCAATACTTTGGCCACCTGATGCGAAGAGCCAACTCATTGGAGAAGACCCTGATGCTGGGAAAGATTTAAGGCAGGAAAAGGGAGTGACAGAGGATGAGATGGTTGGATGGCATCACCAACTCAATGAACATGAGTTTGAGCAAACTCAAGGAGTTGGTGAAGGACAGGGAAGCCTGGCGTGCTACAGTCCATGGGGTCGCCAAGAGTCAGACATGACTGAGTGACTTAACAACAGCTGCATAGCACAGAAACTTTACTTGATGTTTCAAGGGAAGGAAATCCAGAAAAGGGGGATATATGTATACATCCTGCTGATTCACTCTGCTGTACAGTAGAAACTAATACAACATTGTAAAGCAACTATTCTAATAAATTAAAAAAAAATTTTTTATTAAAGAAAGACAACATCTGACAGATATCAGGGGGATATAAATGGATCAAAATGTACTTTGAGATTTTAACTTATATTTTTCAGAAACTGCAGGTCAAGCAGTTGAAAATATTTTGGAGGCTACCCATATACTGATGGTTATAAACTAGTAGGTATATCTTGCTGAGTAATAACTTATGGGGAAGACAAGTGTGTAGTATGTGACTTTCATGTGAAAATCTGGACAAATTATATGCATCTAGCTTTTTATTTGTGCCTATTTGAAGAGAAACACTGGAAGAGTACAGACATAAATGAAAATACTAGGGGAAGTAAGGTATACAATTAGCTATTTTGTGTACATTTTTGTGCATATTTTAAAGTTTATAGATACATTTTTATAAAATATTTTAAAAAAGGAAACAGAAGTCTAAGGCTTTCCAAGTCAGCCACCCCAGATGAAAGTGGGGCTGGATCTGTGATTTGATGTCCTCTTCTGCAATAGCATTGGCACAGAGAGACCTGATATCCCAGGGCCCCATCTGTGGGCATTAATGCAGTACTGCAAGATTATATTATGCAAAGAAGTCTGAGACTTGAATCAGAGTTGAGGGCAAGGATGCAGCAAAGATCTGTACTTAGCAGGACCCAAAAGCTATTTGTCAAAAATTTGCAAAGAGTTTAGAGCCCATTTAATGTGCAGGCTTTAAAGAACAGAGCAGCAGAAGATGAGACAGGTATATCAACATTCTGAGATATCGGTGCATCAAGCAAAGTCTAACAGACCTACATGCAAATTAGGAGCAGTCTTTACTAGAGCTTTAATGTGGGTCCATTAAAGACCAAACTGATCCAGCTTGGCTGGAGGGCTCAAGATAAATGTAAGGATCACGAAGGGAAGACGACATATAAATCATGTAAACACATCTTTAGGGAAATGGTGCATCATTTTTTAAGTTCTGGTAGTAATAGGTTAAATTACAAAGTGCTTTCACATTCATTCTGTCATGTGAAGCTCAGAATAAAGGATAAACAGCCATAACTCCTCTGTTACCACTTCATCAATGAGTAAACTGATTTTCAAGAGTGAAATGGCATGTTCACATTCACAGCTAGTAAGAGGCTGTGCAAAGAAGGAATACAATTCTTTTTCCCACTCACTGCCTCAGTCATTAATTTATTCATTTATCCCTCATTTCGAGTCCCTAATAAGTCAGTCACTACTTAACAAGAAGCAAGGTTTTCCCCTGAGCACCCACCACTCCACTAGGTCCTCTTACTGTTAATGCTGTATCAAAAGGAATTTTTTTTTTTCCTGCCTTTAACTGTGCTATAGGCAAGAAGAAATGTGCAATGAACCCATTCACTTCAACTCTGGGGGGTTTTAAGACCTCCATGGGAAGCCAGGAAGCCCATTAATTCTGGGTCTAATGATCTAGTTTTATGGTTTGGTAATGCTCTGCCCTCTGCGCCACCTCTGTGCTCTTTTCGGACCGTTTCAAGGGATGCTAGCATGGTGAAGGAGAGGATATGGAAATGAACAAGATGGAATTGGAATCCATCAGTTTCCATTTGTTTGAGGAGGCAGTTGGCACTGACAAAATGAGAAGCTTGGATTATTTGATAATATAGACTAGTCAGCCTAACTTTCTCTCTCCCCTCCCCACCGTGAATAATAAATTCGGAGCTTTCTCACTGCCACACACTGATTTGCCTTGGCCTATTTTTCTTTTATATTAAAAATTATAAAAACTTATCCAACATACAGAATTGTCTTCATGTAAAGATTGTTATTTGTTTGTTTGCTTTAAGTTAATGGGGCAGAGAGCTGATACTGAGAAAGCAGAAATTCTGGAAATGTTAGACTTGCAGTCAATCTGAGGACTAACTGGCTCAGTCATATTTTTGTTTAAGGTGGGAAAAGAGAGTAACTATCATCAGGATTGAATGAGTAGATATTTTTTAATCATAAAGAAAGGAAGGGAGAAATTTAAATAATTTTAAGTACACACTGGATTCTAATGAAAGAGCCTGCAAGTTCATTTCAGATCATAACTTTCAAAATGAGTTTGTTGTTAAAATAATGAATTTTCACAGAGAACTTGTCAGTGTGGAACAAGTTTTTCATGGTATAATTTGATAGAAATAGTTGGCACCTCTGTCACAAAGAAGAGACAATTGAATTTAGAGACATCCATAGAAGCGTAATAAAAAAAAATACTGGCGCTAATGGTTTTGTTTGCTCTCTGGGAATTGTCTGCAACCTTCTGCCAATGCTGAACTAACAGTGATTCCAATGACAGTCATAAGCGATTACAGTTTACAGAACCAGTCGTTAACTATCGGCATCTTTAAAGAAGACAGCTATTTGAAATTGTTAGAAAGAAAATGTGGTTCCCTAAATGTACTCTGGGAGATGGTGATGAACAGAGAGGCCTGGCGTGCTGCGATTCATGGGGTCGTGAAGAGTCGGACACAACTGAATGACTGAACTGAACTGAAATGTACTTCTAAACAGAAGTTTGCATTGGCCAAGCAGAAAATTGCAGCAAGATGTTTTAGAAGTAATTCCCTGCCTTCCTATAATTTCAGATTCCCTGTCAAGCTTCTCTTTTTCTATCCACTGGCTCTATCTTTCCTGTTCTCAACCCAATTGACTGAAAGATTGAGAGAGAGATGAACAATGGAACGAAAATAAGCACAGAACTCCGCTTTCATTTTTTTCCCTCTCTTAAGTCTCATCTCAGTTGAACAAAATGTATTACACTTCGATGTAGTGGGCAAACAGGACTAGACCCATTACAGGAGGCAGGACTAAGCTACTCCATTAATCACAGATAGAAGGTTAAATACAAAAGTGCACAGTCTGGAAAAAATCAAGATTTATGAAATATGTCTCCTTTATATAGTAGGTAAATACTGAGAAGGGGGCTCCAGGTTAGAAAGAAATAAAAATTAAAGCCAGTTTAACAAAATTAATCTGTAAGTAACCATCTGTATTGATAGAAGTAGATTTCCTCAATGTGACACAAAAATGTCCCCACCAAGGCAACTAAAATAAAATGAATAATAAAAAATACTGAAATACAAGAGAACTTTGGGATCTATGACACCACCCCAAATTGTTTGCATCTCTCCAGATGGGTGTTGCAACTGACTTATTTTTCATTCCTGATGGGCCAATGTATGTTTGTAATGAAAAGTATTTTAAATAGACTTAACATGTAGAGGGCTTCCCTGGTGGCTCAGATAGTAAAGAACTCGCCTGCAATGCGGGAAACCTGGGTTCAAGCCCTGCATTGGGAAGATCCCCTTGAGAAGAGAACAGCCACCCACTCCAGTATTCTTGCCTAGGGAATTCCATGGACAGAGGAGCCTGGCAGGCTATAGCCCATGGGTTTGCAAAGAGCTGGACATGACTAAGGGACTTCCAATTTAATATGTAGACGTGCATACGTTAGGGGAAAATATCTTTGCTTTTTTTTCTATTCTCCCTCTCTTTTCCATGCCCTATTATTTCCACCATCATCATTCCATGCTTGTCAGTAAAATAGCTAGCTTAGAAGAAATGTCTTAGTCCTTCCATGATGGCCACAGATACATGTTCTTAGGATGGTTCTCAAGACAGTTTCTTCCAGGATCAGATAAATTTACCTTTTCTCTTTACTTCTAGGTGATGACAGTTGACTGATTTTCATTTCCTATTTCAATAAAAATAGGTCAGTGTTGACCAAAGCTTAACTAATTAGTCCCTTCAGTTCAGTTGCTCAGTCATGTCTGACTCTTTGAGACCCCATGGACTGCACCACACTCAGGCTTCCCTGTCCATCACCAGCTCCTGGAGCTTACTCAAACTCATGTCCATGAAGTCAGTGATGCCATCCAACCATCTCATCTTCTGTCATCCCCTTCTCCTTCTGCCCGCAATCTTTCCCAGCATCAGCGTCTTTTCCAATCCAGAGTCAGTTCTCCACATCAGGTGGTCAAAGTATTGGAGTTTCAGCTTCAGCATCAGTCCTTCCAATGAATATTCAGGACTGATTTCCTTTAGGATTGACTGGTTTGATTTCCTTGCAGTCCAAGGGACTCTAAAGAGTCTTCTCCAACAAGGCAGTTCAAAAGAATCAATTCTTTTGTGCTTAGCCTTCTTTATGGTCCAACTTTCACATCCATACATGACTACTGGAAAAACCATAGTTTTGACTAGACGGACCTTTGTTGGCAAAGCAATGTCTCTGCTTTTTAATATGCTGTCTAGGTTGTCTATGCTGTCTAATGTCTCTGTCTTTTTAATATGCTATCTTGTCCCTTCAAGTATTGAACAATTTGGAATAAAATTTCATAGACTCATTCTTGTATTAATTGACTAGGTGTCATGTGACATTTCTAATAAGGATTTTAACTATAGTTCTATATTTCATAAATTAACTACACTCTGAATTTTGATTTTTCATGAGCAGTGACATGTTTCTTTTCCTCTGATGGTTGGAAACTTTTCTAATTATTCAGTGTCTCAATCATCTAGTTTTTCTTTACCTATCTGTCCCCTCCCTCTCTTTCTTCCTTCCTTTCCTTGGTTCCCTCTTCTCTTCTCTTTCCCATCCTTCTATTATCCTTTCCTTTTCATTGTTTCTATAATTGTGATGACTTTTCACGTTGTGCCTGTCACTATGCTTTTTTAGGTTCTAGTGATATAAGCACAGTTTCATCCTTGAGGAGCTCAAACTAACAACACTGTGACAGCAGACCCTGTACCAGGTACTGAGAAAACCCACAGAAACAAAGGGGCAGTTCCTTGAAGGGGCAAAGGGTAGGATGAAAGAATTGAAGAGGTTTTCAATTTCTAACTGTTTAAGAGTCTATCGAAGGAGTGAGGAGGCCATTCTAAGCAGAGGGAAAAATAAAGATGTGTATAAACATGTAAACATGCATGAGATGTTGGTAGAACCATGTGAAAGGAAAGTGAAGTCGCTCAGCCATGTCCGACTCTTTGCAATCCCATGGACTGTAGCCTACCAGGCTCCTCTGTCCATGGAATTTCCCAGGCAATAGTACTGGAGTGGTTTGCTGGCCAGTGGATCTTCCCGACCCGGGGATCGAACCCAGGTCTCTCGCATTGTAGACAGACGCTTTACCATCTGAGCCACCAGGGAAGTCCAGAACCATGAGAAGTGCAAATTCATGCCAGAAAGGAAGTGGCAGTGTATGTCGTAGGGGGAGCATTAGTTGTGAAGCTAGATGTTATTTTTTCTGTTTTTAGTTTTTAATTGAAAGATCATTTATAATGTGATAGTTTCAAGTATACAGCAAAGTGATTCAGCTGTATGTATATCTTTTTCAGATTCTTTTCCAGGATAGGTTATTACAAGACATTTAGCTATAGTTCCCTGTGCTATACAGTAGGTCCTGCTTGGTTATCTCTTACATGAAGTGTGTATATTTTAATCCCTTGGGTAATCATGTTTGTTTTCAGTGTCTTTGAATCTGTTTATGTTTTGTAAACAAGTTCATTTATGTCCTTTTTTAAGCTTCACATGTAAGCAATATCATATATTTTTTGTCTGACTTATTTAACTTAATATGATAATCTGTAGGTCTATCCATGTTGCTGCAAATGGCATTATTTCATTTACTTATAAAAAATAAATTTATTTTATTTTTATTTAATATTTGTTTTATTTATTTCATTTTATTCCTTTGTGTGTATATACCACATCTTTTTAAATTTCATGATAGGCTCTGAGAATTTTATCTTGTAGGCAATTCACTCCTTTAAGGATTTTCAAAGTAGTAAACAGAGTGACTTACTCTATTTTATAAAAAATAATCACTTTTCCTATGACTCTTCAAAGGAATTTATAAACAAGCAAAAAATCATTTGCCAAGTAATTTTATAAGCAAATAGCTTTTAACTGTAAACCCAGGAGCATCTTTTGCTGACATACTGCTAATGGGTTTCGCTGGACCCTCCCCAGGAGGGCTGTGGGACCCTGCTCTGCTCAAGCAGGAGATGCCTGGTCTGTGCCGATTTGTTCACAGCTTTCCTGGAATCTCTATCTAGGAGTTTCTCAAAGCCCAAATCCAGTCCCTTCAGCACCTATTTTGAATGGATCCTATTTATCAAAATCTAAAATGTCAGGGGTAGACGGGATCCAAAGTAATATCAGAATAAAAGTATTCATTCAGTGCATTCTTCCTAACGCCCAAAATGGCTTTGCTTCTTGAGTTCGGTTATTTTGTTGTGATTGTGATCCATTTTCCAGTGCACATGTGGGCAGCTCAAAATATTTGCCATGGAGTGCTAATGAACACCGCAAGAAAATTGTGGAACACTTCATACAAAATTGTGGTCTTCTTTGACAGCTTTAGCACAAAAAATGGAAAATTGCAGAAAGTTGTAAAAACAAAAAATGCAGTTAAAATGGTTTACACTTACTGACAACCTCTATCTCAAAACCTGTTATTTTATCATTTATTTAATCTGTGATGTTAGCTACTAGTTTAAATTTCACTTTCCATTTTCTTCCTTGTGTTGACACTTCCTCGCCTCCTGCATCTGACATCCCAGCCATGAGCAACTGCCTTACTCATGCCTTAGCACCAGGCACCTGGGCAGTTACATACTCAGGTGTTAGCTCTAAATGGGGATGAGCACTTATTAGAGACTACCATTTTTATACACATATATACATGCTTATATGTGTGTATACTATATACATCTGTGGATATAGTGTGTATGAACTGTTGGCTTCAATATCCGTATTAAAAAACCTTTTTTGGTCTATAGGAAAGTTTTAAGAGATTACTATTTGAGAGATTTTAAAAGTAATAATGCAATAGGATCAAGGCTCTGAGTCTTATAATAAAACCCCCTTCTAGTCTCTTGACTTAGAATTGTAATGGCTCGCCTCACTTGTCTCTTAATCAAGTATGACCTTATATTACCTCTTATTTCCTTGTCTACCTATCCAAATTATTGTGTCATAAGTTTTCTGACCCCAAGTAAACTATAAGCTCCCAGAAAGCATGAAATGTATACCATTCATTTCTAGCTTCCCAAATCCCCAGAAAACCTCATATGCTTCTCAGCATATTCTATCAATACTTTTAAAATTTTCCACCAGGATTAAATATTTTGATAAGAAATTTGCCTCTATTCTTTTAATACATTTAACATACAACTCAGAAACGTAGATTTGCTTATTACCTTTCTTTCTTTTGGAGTTCATATTTTCATTTGCGTTCAGAATTTTCAACTTTACATGAAGCACGAGGAGCCCAATTACTTCCCCAATTACACCACACTCCAGCACTCTTGGCTGGAAAATCCCATGGATGGAGGAGCCTGGTAGGCTGCAGTCCATGGGGTGGCTAAGAATCGGACATGACTGAGCAACTTCACTTTCACTTTTCACTTTCATGCATTGGAGAAGGAAATGGCAACCCAATCCAGTGTTCTTGCCTGGAGAATCCTGGGGACAGGGGAGCCTAGTGGGCTTCCATCTATGGGGTCGCACAGAGTTGGACACGACTGAAGTGACTTAGCAGCAGCAGCAGCAGAAGCAGACTGAGATATAAATTATATTTTTCAAGTCATAAATGGCAGTCATCTGCATTAAAGTTGCCTATGTGTGTGTGCTCAATCGCTCAGTCATGTCTGACTCTCTGTGACCCTCTGGACTGTGTCCCACCAGGCTCTTCAGTCCATGGGATTCTCCAGAAAAGAAAAATGGAGTGCATTCCCATGCACTCCTCTAAGGGAGCTTCTCGACCTGGGGATCAAAACTGCATCTCCCGCACTGCACGTGGATTCTTGGCCCACTGAGCTACCAGGGAAGCCCCAAAGTTACCTATAACATATTTTAAATAACTGATATAACGCAATGAAGAAAAACAGCCAGAATTTGCAACAACATGGATGGACTTAGAGATTGTGGCATTGAATGAAGTTGGACAGAGAAAGACAAATATTATATGATATCACTTATATGTGGAATCTTAAAAAAGGGTACAAAGAACTTATTTACTGGAGAAGGAAATAGCAACCCACTCCAATATTCTTGCCTGCAGAATCCCAAGGACCCAGGAGTATCACAGATGTTGAAAACAAACTTATAGTTATCAGAGGGTAAGGGAAGGGAATAAACTGGGAGATTGGGATTGACATAGACACACTACTATACATAAAGCAGATAACTAATAAGGACCTACTGTATAGCACAGGAAACTCTGATCAATACTCTGTAAAGGCCGATATAGGAAAAGAATCTTAAAAGAAAAAGGAGATATTTGTATAACTGATACACTTCGCTAATATAACATTGTAAATCAACTACACTCCAATAAAGATTTTTAAATAAATAAAACATAAAAAAGAAAAACAGTCAGAAACACAGGTAAGTAAGAGAGGCTGTTATTTAAAACAGCAGAAGAGCCTACAAAGAATAAAAGAGACAAAAGAAAACAATTCATTCTGGCAAGAAATCTGAAAGCGTTTGAGACTGACATTTTTAGGAAAAAAGTTAAAAAAAAAACTTGAGGAAACTGAAACATGATCTTTGATCATTTAGAGAGTAGATGCCAACAAAATGTTCTTTCTGAAGGAACTAGTCATAGTAAGGCAAAAATCATCACCTTAACCCTAGCGCTACAAAACTAGAACTCATAAATTATAAATAATGCCTTATAAATCAGCCAGGGACATCAGAGAAATAAGGAAACTACACAGGTGAAACAAAACGTATACTGAAAATGAGCTGATGTTATCCCTGAGAGAAAAGCCAAAACAACAACAAAAAAGATATTTTAAAATAACAACAATATTTTTTATCTATAGGAATAAAGAAAACATGCTTTTCAGTATATACAAAGAGGAAAAGAATTCAGTACTGTTCAAACCAGTCAGGTAAATGTCAGCTCCTTCAATAGCTCCTTTGAAGAAAGTGATTGTATTCTCAAACTGTGCAACATTTCCAGGACAGGGTCCATTGCTCTGGACCTTATTCTCAGCTTGCTGCTGCTGCTACTGCTGCTAAGTCACTTCAGTCGTGTCCGACTCTGTGTGACATCATAGAGGGCAGCCCACTAGGCTCCTCTGTCTGGGATTCTCCAGGCAAGAACACCAGAGTGGGGTGCCATTGCCTTCTCCAATGCATGAAAGTGAAAAGTGAAAGTGAAGTCACTCAGTCGTGCCGACTCTTAGTGACCCTATGGACTGCAGCCTACCAGGCTCCTCTGCCCATTGGACTTTCCAGGCAAGAGTACTGGAGTGGGGTGCCATTGCCTTCTCCATATTCCTAGCTTATATATTTGCAAATCTAAAGGGAGGAAAAATTAAATTTTTCAGGAACAAAAACAGCATTTAAAAGCAATAGGCTTCCAGAATTTAAGAAACTGTCAGCAAAGGAAAGATATTCAATTCTTATCCACAATTTAAAACCCATTTGAATTGATATTGTGATAAGAATTGAATTCCAGAAGTAATTCACTCATGTCTTCTATTTAATTTTCAAAAATGTGTCAAGTTGTCCCATGTACAAATCAACATGCTAAGAAGACAAAGAGATTTTAAGTAGGCAAAACTACTTATAAACCAAATATTGAACACCACCATTTCTTACATCTGGGGCAGCAGCCAATATTGTCACTAACTGACTTAGATATAGAGAGTTTATGGCAAGATGAAGCTTTAAGATTTCACTGAGCCTGTGGTGTTTAATATTCTTCTTGAGTGCTGAGGAAGCATTATTTAGACTGTGGATTAGGGATACTCACATTCACATGGGCTATCAGGAGTGAGGGAGAGAAGCCAGGCTGACATTGGTCCAGACTCTCCCTTTAGTACAGACACAAACATGATAAAATCTTTGAGCTAAATTTTTCTCCCAAGGGACACTGGCCGAAAGGAATCTTTTGTTGTCACCGTGGGTGGGATATAAGTGGAATGCCTATGTCCTAACGTTTTTTTCCCCATCAAATTCTTATAAACTATTCATGGGCTCAATTCATGTAGAACACCCAATCTTTTTTCTCTTTCCTAGTTTCCCTACATATATTTTCTAATTTTTATGTTATCCAAGCTAACTTTCTCTTTGAAATGTAATTTGCTAAAGTTCACGAGAATTGAAGTTTCCCTATCCAGTATCAGTGACTCCTAAGTCTTTTTTTCCCCATTAAAAATGCATGCTCTGGGAATTCCCTGGTGGTCCAGTGGTTAGGACTCAGTGCTTTCACTGCCAGGACCCAGGTTGAGTCCCTGGTTAGGAAACTGAGATTCTGCAAGCCATGTGACCTGGCCAAAAGTAAAAAGAAGTTCACTTCTTTTCCCTGTGTGTTCAATCCTGCGGTATTAGGCTAAATTTCCTGATAACCAGGACTGTTAGGAGAATCATCTAATCTCTACAGTTGGGGTTGGGAATCAGACAAGTAGGTGAGAAGTGAAAGATGATTTGAGGTTGAAAGAGTAAGTTGGATAAAAATATTAACAAACACTAAAATGTCTTGAAGACAATGGCTGCAAATAGTAAATGTTAAATGTTATCTCAGCAAGAGAAAGCCTGGGACAGAACAAATTAATTGATATAAACAGTGCAAAAGATATAATTTTGAAACTATATATATGCTTAGGAATATCTTAACATGTGAGAAGAATATTTTGAAAGTGCTTTTCTTTTTAAATAATTGGATACATGTGTATTTAGTTCGATACTGGTATGAAAATGAGAAGTTCTATGATTTGACATCATCTAAAGTACATAGAATATTGTAAAAAGTATCAAATAGAAACTATTTTTAATGTTTATACTAGAAAGGTACTCTGAAAGAAGTATAAATAGTCCATGTGAAAATATTTTAGCTAAAGCATTTATGCAAAGAGCTGACTCATTTGAAAAGACCCTGATGTTGGGAAAGATTGAGGGCAGGAGGAGAAGGAGACAACAGAGGATAAGATGGTTGGATGGCATCACTGACTCGATGGACGCGAGCCTGAGTGAACTCCAGGAGTTGGTGATGGACAGGGAGGCCTGGTGTGCTGCAGTTCATGGGGTTGCAAAGAGTAGGACATGACTGAGTGACTGAACTGAACTAAAAGCATTCATATATTCTAATGTGAAAAATAGAATTGAATATTTTCTGTCCAGCAGAATTTGTCCCTATAGAGAAAATTTCTCAATTAAAAATGTGATATATAGAGACAAGTCAATTAAATCTATCAACAGCAAAATAAGTAAGTGGAAATACAGTACACTAAAAAATTCTGCATAGCAAAAGATTCACTTTATCATCAATAAAGTGAAAAGGCAACCTACTGAGTGGGAGAAAATATTTGCAAATTGTATATCCAATAAGGGGTTAATATCTAAAATATTAAACAAACGCATGCAACTCAAGAGGAAAAAAGCAAAAAGTCAATTTAAAAATGGGCATTAGATCTGAATACGCATTTTTCCAAAGATGACATACTGACAGCCAACAAACACATGAAAAGATGCTCACCATCACCAACCATCAGGGAAATGCAAATCAAAACCATAATGAGTTATCACCTCACACCTACTGAAGGACTATCATCAAAAAGAGAAGGTTAACAAGTGTTGGAGAAGATGCAGAGAATCGGGAACCCTAATGCACTGCCAGTGCTGCTGCTGCTGCTGCTGCTGCGTCACTTCAGTCGTGGCCGACTCTGTGCGACCCCACAGGTGGCAGCCCACCAGGCTCCCCCGTCCCAGGGATTCTCCAGGCAAGAGTACTGGAGTGGGGTGCCATCGCCTTCTCTGGTAGGAAAGTACCAATTTACTTTTCATTTCCACTATGGAAAACAATATAGAACTTTCACAAAAAAATAAAAAATAGTACTACCATACTGTTCAGAAATTCTACTTCTGGGTATATGTTCAAAGAAAACAAAAACACTAAATTGAAAAGATAGCTATCTGTACCCTAATGTCCAGTGTAGCATTATTTACATAGCCAAGATACGCAAGGAACCTATATGCCCATCAATGGATGAATAAATAAAAAAGATGCAGTATAAATATATACAAGAATATCATTCAGCCCTGAAAAAGAAACCTTGTCATTTATGACAACACAGTTTCACATTTAGGGCATTATGTTAAGTAAAATATGTCAGAGAAAGAAAAATACCATATGATCTCAGCTACATGTGGAATCTGAAGGAAAAAAAAAAAAGTCACAGATTCAGACAATAGATTGGTGTTGCCAGGAGTATGGGGTGAAGGTTGGCAAAATGGGTAAAGGAAGTCAAAAGGTACAGATTTACAGTTATAGAATAAGTCACAGGAATATAATATAGAGTATGGTGATTCCAAGTAATAATACTCTAGTGTATATTTGAAAGTTGCCAAGACTAGATCTTAAAAGCTTCCATCACAGGCAAACAATCTGTGACTATGTAAGGTAACCAGACTTCTGGTGACTTATTTAAATACACACACAGATACCAAATCACTATACTGTATATCTGAAAACAATATAATGTTTCGTGTCAATTACATATCAGTAAAAATTTATAAATAGTAAAAGAAAGTATTGATAGCTTCATAGTTTTAAACCATAAATTACCTCCTGGAAGAAAATAACTGGCAATGTGATGAAAAAAATGAATCCCCTCCCCTGGGGAGGTATATTCTCCTGAGAAAGCACTTCGTACAGGGAAGCTCTGTGAAGTTGCCATGTTAGGCTACTCCTTGCTCTTTTGTACTTTTGGCACAACAGGAATGGTTTTCTCTTTCCCCGTGGGTCCTACTTTGCCCCCTGGAGCAGAGATGGCCAAGCCACTTGACTAGGATTCTCGTTTTCGTTTACCAAGCAGAATCAGCACAGTTTACAGTCCACACTGCAGCAGCCGCTCAAGGCAGCTACTGTCCCCTCTGAGGGTTGTGTGCTCCTTGGAGACAATTTGAAAGGGCACTGGATGTTAGGATGAAGTCTTCAGAGAAGGGCCCTTTTCACTGTGCTTCATGCTTCCACATTTTTGAAAGCAGGTAGCCTAGGCTTTGACCTGTTTTTTTAATTTTTCTCTTAGTCTAATTCTGAAACTCAAAAAAAGTCCTTTTTTCTTGCTATTTATCAAGTTTAGTGTTTGAATCTTCTATTAAATTGTCTGTCAACAAAAGATGATCTTGTGCATTTTCCTAAGAATCATCCTAAACTCAAAGCAGAGGACCTCTACAAAAATATCATTCTTTCCCCATATCTTCTCACCAAGTTTTACCTGGAGAACAAAAAGGTAATGGAAAGGAGAGGCAGGGGGTGGGGGGATGAGGAGTGGTGGCGGCGGTAATAGGCTTTTTGATTGCTCGTGGGTGACAAGAGATGTGCTCTTATAAGGATTGCACTTAGGTCCAAGCATTTTCCTGATGTGCAGGCAGATAAAAGATAGTGTGTGATATCCTCAGGAAATTCTGAGGGCAGGTGGTCTAAGAGACCCATTTATCCTGGGTGGCCTGATGAAAGTTCTCCTCGTTCACTTGAGTGCGGCTGTGACAAAAGAAATGAATGCGAGAAGCCTGGCCCATCAGTCCCAGCTGCCAGACCATCCTTGCTTCCCCATCTCTTGGAGGGATATTCCTACCCATCTTCTCAGGATGCTCAGCCCCACAGGTGACAAATGGCTCCCCCATAGTATTCAATGTAATTTTTTTTCTCTTGTCACTGTTTCAGCCCTTACCTTATTTCTAACTATTTAAATGCATTCCTTTCTTTATCATCAGCTTAGACTTTCTACAGAGATTAATTTATGGCTGTATATAAAATACATGTGTGAGTGTATGTGTTTAACATCTTTATAATTTTGATTTGCAAAGGTATACATTTAAGTCTCATGTTTGTCTTAATGCAAAGTTTTGTCCTTCTGGTAATACTGGGAAGAATGAAGCCATCATACTTAAACATAAGCAATAATATGGATATCTAACATATTTGGAAAAGAATAGAATGCTATTTATCAGAAGAAAGCTATTTGTCCTAAGAAAAAGTTTATTAATGGTTGTACTCAGTAAAAATCAAACTACACATAGTTTATTTTCTAAGGACATGTTTAAGGAAACAGAAATTTTCAAGCACAATAATAAAATAAGGAAAGTTTTGGAAAAATCCAATGTATTAAAATATCTTCTGTTCTTAAAAGGCAAAGTCCTTTTCCTTTGCCTTGTTGCTTGTTTACAAATATATTGTTCCTTCATTAAGATGCTCTATAAGTCTAGATTCTAACCACTCCTCTGAGATACAGATCACTGAGTATTCTTTATACTGGAGTATGATGTTCTGGTTTAACCTTCATTTGCAATCATTTGTTTGTGACTTCATTTGGTATACAGAATTTTCTGGACGTCATTGCCACCGGATTAACATTTTTGTGAGCATTTAGTTAAATACTCGAGCTTGGCTGTTTCAAGAAGTGAGCGCATAGTTTTACAATGTGTTATGCACAGATAATACGTTTTTAATTGTGAACGTTTTTATTGGAGGCAAAGGAAGTATTAACTGTGTTCTCACGGGTCAGTAATTGCAAATTGAGGAAGGCTTTCCCTAATCCTCACTCCTCATGCTAGTTTATTGCTCCAGTTTTTCTCTTGTCTCTTCCCTGACTCCTGGATCTATGCCCCCAGCTCTCCTTGGCCTCCTCTCCCGCTACAGCTGAGCCAACAATTAGAAACTCTTACGTAAATTTACTCCAGTGAACCCACCCTGTTGACCTTTTCTGGCTCTTTTTCATTTGGAAAGTGGCCTATACTCAAAGCAACGGAGGTCTCTCAAAATGCAAAATGCATCACTATGAATGCTTGCTATGATCTTGCTACTTCTTAGCAGAGGCCTAATTACAATGTCTGCTGGTTTCAAGTGTGACATGGATGAACACAGGGAAAAGCACACGTGATTAACTCCTTCATAATAGGTTCGCTTTTTAACTGTGTCCAGACTTCTTAAGCTGGCTCAAAACTCAAATTCAAAAATCTAACATCATGGCATCTGGTCCCATTACTTCCTGGTGAATGTAAGGGGGAAAGTCAAAAACAGTTTTCTGTGACAGTTTTTATCTTCTGGGGTTCCAAAATCACCGCAGATGGTGACCGCAGCCATGAAATTAAAAGCAATTTGCTCTTTGGAAGAAACGTTATGACAAACCTAGACAGTTTATGAAAAGGCAGGGATGTAACTTTGCTGACAAATGTTCGTATAATCAAAGCTATGGTTTTTCCAGTAATCATGTACGAATGTTAAGAGTTGGACCATAAAGAAGGTTGAGCGCTGAACAATTCATGCTTTCCAACTGTGGTATTGGAGAAGACTCTTGAGAGTCCCTGGGACTTCAAAGAGATCCAAACAGTCCATCCTAAAGGAAATCAACCCTGAATATTCATTGGAAAGACTGATGCTGAAGCTGAAGTTCCAAAACTTCGGCCACCTGATGTGAAGAGCCAAATCATTGGAAAACTGATGAAAAATTCTGATGCTGGGAAAGATTGAAAGCAAAATCTGACGGAAGTAGCAGAGAATGAGATTTTGGATAGCATCACTGACTTGATGAACATGGCTTTGAGCAAACTCTGGGAGGAAGTCAAGGACAAGGAAGCCTGGTGTGCTGCAGTCTGTGGGGTCATAAGGAGTCAGACATGACTTAGTGACTATATAAAACACACAAAAAACAACAGACCCTCTGACCCCAGATCAGCTGGAGTCAGGATCTCTCTCATAAGTGTTGTCCATTTACACCACCTCCACAATTTGCTACCTCTTCTCAGTCTCCGTTGCTACCACCCACTCTTCTGACCCCGAGTGAATGAGAATTTGCCAGGTCCTTGAATCCAGGGGACACGTGTTAATTTTCTGACACTTGAATATTCTGCAGCATTTGACGCTACCATTCCCTCTTCCTGAAAATAATTACCAATTGTTTTTCCTTTAAAATAGTGAAATAATTAAAATTGCAAAAAAAGTTTAAATGACACTATAATGAATACCTATGAGGCCACCACTTTAACTTAAATGAGCTAAAACATAACAAATACAGTTCAAACATTTTCAGACTGCAAGCCTATCTCTCTCTCTCTCTCCATTCTCCACACTCTGAATTTGGTCCATATTGTCTATAATTCTCAACTTTGATCACATGTGTGTGTATCCTTAAATAATTTAACTTGATTTGCATTTATTTAAATTTTGTTTAGACAGAGCTAAAAACTTTATTGTTACTGTTTTTAAGTTCAATGTTTATGAAATTATTCATATGGGTATGTATAGTTATAGATCTCTCTCTTTTTATAGTATATTCATTGTTTAAATCTACTACTGTTGACTGCCCAAAAGATCACCAGAAAAACTTGCTAATCAAGTAAAGTTTATTAGACTTACTGCAGTAAAGCAGAAACAATATTGACAATATTTAAAGTGTTTCAGAAGTGAGAAAGCCAGGGAGAATATTTATGGAGTTTTAGGAACTGGGCTGGGTGATTTTAAGGTAGGCCTTACAAGAAAGGAAACAGCTTGAGACTGAGCAGGATATATGGCATTATCTTTGGAGCAAGGGTTTTGAAGAGAATCTTGGTGAATCTGATAGTCTAGAGCTGATAGGAGAATTATTTGTAATGAAGGCTATTTCAGATGGTTCATAGGCTTATCTCCAGGAGCAAGTATTTCTTGCAGCAAGCTAACTTATTTTGCTTTTTCCTCAGTATTGCTTAACATACGACCATGGTTACATGGCTCAGTTTTATTTAACTCTGGGGCAGGAAAGGATTGTTTAACACAGTATCATGGAATTGTGTTTAAATTCTGCCCACAATTTAAAAAAATTTTTCTATATCAACTGGTTTCAGCATTACTATGAATAATGCTGTAATACCTTTATTAATATTTAAAAACCTAAAGTGTAATAGATGATTATAAGGAATGCATATTCTAAACTTTACTAGACAATGAGAATTTGCTCTACAAATACTGTTATAACTTCAATTCCCGTTAGAACCTTATGAGAATTCTTTGTCTGCACTCTGACCAGTACTTGCAACTGTTCAGCTTCTAAAATTTTCCCCAAAGTTAAATGATCTCTTATCATGGTTTGCTTTGCTTTGTGAGTTGCTGTTTCTATTTTTGTTCTGCTTTTTTACTGAGTGTATATTTTTTAAATTTGATTTTAGATGCGCTAAAATTTCATGGAAACCATTTTTAAGACTATGTGCATTACAAATTATTTTATCTCAGTTTTGGGCTTTTCTTTGTTTTATGTATTTAGATATCTATAAAGTTTTAATGTAGTAAGATTTATCAATCTTTTCATTATAGTCTATATTTTTTATCCATTTAAGAGCTATTTCCCTTCTACAAAATCTTTAATGACTAAACATTTAGATCCTTAGTTAACTGGGAATTAATTTTTGTAGTTGGTGTAATTAACTGGGATTTGGTTTTTGTAGCTGGTGTAAGTCAGGGATGAATTTCACTCTTTACTGTACATGGATGACTCGTTTTCATAGTGTAGTAGAGAATATCTTTTCCAACTCTCTGTCTCATATCACACTTCCGTATGTGTGTTAGTTTACTCTGGGCTCTAAATTCTACCCCCTTGTGCTAGTTTGTCTATTCCAGAGCCAACACCATCATTTCTTAGTGTATCGTGAGGATATCTGAAACTTGGAGAAGCAAATTTCCTACCCAGTTCTTTTTTCTCCACGGATGTCTTTTCCCCCACTTTATTTCCTCCATGTAATTTTCCTGTCAAGTTCTACTGAAAAACAACCAACAAATCTTAAAATCCCTTGCCATTTTAGTTAGAGTTGTGTTGACTCTGTCAACTGGGGAAGAATTGGGATATTTTAATAAAATTCAACCTTCATGAAGACAAAATCTTTTACTCCTTATTTGCAACCTTCTCCATGGTGTAGCGACCCGGGAAGGGCACTTCTCCCATCTCTTACTGGAGACAGCATAGCGTACGGATGAAGGTCCTGGTTGCCGTCTCTCTGGATGTGCCACCAAGTTCAGGCAGAGTGAACTTGGCCAAGGTTGCTCCTCGCTGATGATGGGGCACCCAGGGTACTAATGCAGATCCAGGCCTGCTCACTGCACATTTCCTCTGACTCAGGGCCTCCCCGGCGGCTTAGCAGAACTGCTTTGTGGTCTTGGACTGTCCTACCCAGCTCTCCTTCCTTCTCTCATTTCTCACCCAAGTATCAAATCTTCATCACAGTCTAAGGCTCTCCTATTCTCTTTCCTTTTTATCCTCCAGATGTTTTCCCTAATAAATTTATTTTTATTGACAGTTACACGTTAGGACCTGTCTCTTAGAGCACCGAAAATCACCACACTCAGTGACTTTCAAAGAATTTTATAATTTTCTTCCAGAGTTATTTCCACACATTTATGAGACTTTAAATGAACAGTTAAGATTTTAAAATCAAACTTTTTGATTGCTACTGTGGTAGAGACACTGCACATAGGGACAGGCATATACCTTTGAGGACTTGCCTAATTCATGCTATTTCCTATCTAAAGGATGTAGGGGAAGCAGCAGGAAGAGTGCCTTTTATAACCATGTTCAACTTCCTGTGGAACCACACCGACCATCTTCTATCACTCTCTTATAGCTAAGACTAAGCCTGCAGGGATAATAAAGGGGAAAATAGGAGGCTTTCTGACCTCTGACTGCAGAAAGAGACTAAGGAACAAGGCGAGTGGAATCGCAAAGCATCTGAGCTCAGGGATGACATGCAAACCTGGTTCTTCACACCCAGAACTGAAAAAAGAGAGTTCTAGATCCAGCCTGGGCTTCTCAGCCTCTCAGTCTCTGGGGCTGCTGTTACAGTGAGATGGGTCCTATAGCTTCATCTCAGACTTGGGAGGAAGATGGTACTTCAACAATACACAGCTACCTAAACAGGAAACCATTGCCACAAACACCGCCCAGGAGGCACTCCTAACAACTGGCTCTTCAGTAATGAAAACCATTTGCTAAGGGCTTGGTGGACAAAGAGTGGATGAGTGTATTTCTAAAGCTAGGAGGGAAGACAAGAATGAGTCATCTCCTCTTTCTGCTGACAATACAGCCGTTAGCTTGAGAAGCAATCTAACCTTTAGGCAGGATGTTCTGAAACAACCTCCAGGCAGAATAAAAACGTCTCTTAGACTTCAGTTGCTCCTCTATGAGTTGCAGCTGGGAAACAGCAGTGCCAACTCTTGGCTGCTGTGAGCACCGTGATTCCAGTACCCCTGGCTGCAGGGCTCAGTGGCTCATCGTGTCCTGGGCTGAATGCTAAGACCACAAATCGTGTACCCTCCTTGGGGTGTTAAAGCTCATCCCACTTGGATTCTGCCCCAACTTTGCAGGCTTCTTGCAGGCCCAGAGTCATCTGTTTTCATTCCATTGTTAATATCAGGTTGAGTTTCGACAGACTCAAACCTTTTCTCGTCTCCTCCCTGCTTCCCCTTTGGGCCGGAAGCCTCAATCCTACTATTCATGAGCAAATTATCGGTCTGCTCTTCCAAAGCCTAAATCAGACCATAGTGTATAATATTCGGTGCAACTTCCATGGAGCTAGAAGATGACTGTGGTTCTTTATGATAATTCTCATGACAGAGATAAGACGTTGAGTCTAAGGAAGATTGAGAGCTTTGCCTAAAGTTACACACTTGTCAACTTGCAAAATGTAGTTAGGATTTGAACCCAGGTTTCTGGGACTTCAGACTCTGTACCTTTTCCATGGTGCATTTTCACCTACCTGCTATACTACCGTATCTCTGCTCCACCTCCAGGCTGGGTCATCTTATTGCCTCTTTGTAGATGCCTCTGTGCAAAATGTGTAACTAAACCTTGACAACTCTGAGCCAGGCTCCCCTTGGCTCTATATCCTGGGGAGAGTGGAATGCTACCCCTCATCTACTACTGTGCTCTACTGGTAAATCCTCAGAAATTACAAAGGCTGAGAAATCGTGTGTGGCTTTTTTTTCTATGATAACATTTCTCTTTATTGCTAATCCTTTCTATTCCCATTCTACAGAATCTACTGATTCTGAGATTCCAGATTTATCGTTAAATAATGTGTGCTCAGTTGGTCAGTTGTGTTTGAATCTTTGTGACCTCTTGGACTGTAGCCCGCCTGGCTCCTCTGTCCAAGGAATTCTCCAGGCAAGGGTACTGGAGTGGGTTGCCATCTCCTCCATCAGGGGATCTTTCCGACCCAAGGATCCAACCCATGCCTCCTGTGTCTCCTGCACTAACAGATGGATACTTTACCACAGAGATGCCAGATTTATTATTAAATAATAAATATAGGTGGCTTTCCTGGTGACTCAGACAGTAAAGAATGTAGCTGAGAGAATATTCAGCTATAGAAAATGTTTAATCTAATTTATTACATTTTCTGTCTGCTATTTAGGTTGTAAATTGCTTTCCGTTAGCTTTAATTTATGAAAATAAGCTGTGAGAAGTCAGAAAATGTTGAATATGTGCTGGCATCAACACTCTTGGAAGGTTATGCCTCAGCTAAGGAGATGCTTAAGTCGTTTAAAGGCTTATTTCAAAGTTCAAAAATGAAATTATTGCTGCACAGAGACATCAACACAGTGCTTACATAAAGAATATGATGGGAAAGCAATGAGGGATATTGTACATGAATAAATATCTTTTTATGGTCTATTAAGAATTCTGTGCTTGAACTAGTAGTTACTCCCATTAGCTTCTAAATGGAGCATTGTTGAGAGGCATTGGACTGTGATATTATGAATGACGTTGCCAGTAGAATAAAGTGATAACAAGAGTTGAGTTGTTTTCAAATGATAGCTGGAAAGATACTAAGGATCAATGAGTTTGGTATATAAGAGACAGGGAATAGGTGGAGAGCTCCGTCTTTTCTGAATACCGACTAGGATATGTCCTCTACATAGAGGGCTGATATTTTGGTTGGGTCCAAATAGTAAGTCACAGACCAGAAATGAGGATGGATGGGGTTGTCATTTTCTTGGACTCTCTAATATTAATTATATTGATGTAAGTAGGGCTACAATAGAATTTAATGAACTAGAAGACCAAACTGGACTGAAAGGGAGTCAGCTGACGGACCAAATGGGATGGTAAGACCACAGGGGTCTGAGCAGGGCATGGTCCCCTTAGTCCTCCAGGCTCGCAGGGAACCCCTGTGATAATTGAACACTGAGGAAGACATCTGGTCATTTGGCCAGCTTATGAATTGATAACAGAAGCAACAAAAAAGCCTCTTATCGGAGGCACAAGGACACCCAGCATTCTCGGGAAACAAAGTGGATACCAGGATTGTGGCTATGCTTGTTATTTGAGACCATACCAGCTGGTGAGAACCGGGTTTCTAATGTGTTGGGTCTTATTTGAATAGCCAGTCAGGCTGAGTCATTATGTAACAGGCACTGTTTGCTGAAGCCTTCTCACAGATTATAAACAATAAGCTCGATTCATCTATAACTGTGGTGATTCTTCCTGTCCACTTCTTATTTATTGACTGCATTTTATTCACTTTGCCCCATAGTACCTAGATAAATGCTTGCCTAGTATTAGTTCTTAGAAAATGTGTAGTGATATTCTCGCTTTGAAACTGACCTAAAAGATGGCGGAAAGTAATTGTTTTTTTAATATGTAAGATGTCTTCTTAGAGAGAAGGATAGCTCTGCTAGTTTATGTTTGTAGATCTACGGGAGTAACAGTAAGATGCTTTAGTCAGGGACAAACATTAAAAAAAAAAAGTGAAATGAAGATCTGTGATGCTGGGTTAGAGACTAAGGAGCAGAAGAGAGAGGTGAGGAAAGAGATAGGTTTCTGAGAAACAAAGAGGAAGTAACACTGTGTAATCACAACAGAGGCACTTACTTGGTTCTGAATTGTTAATAGTATTGGAAATTGTATTTGCTTCTTTGAATCCTCAGGCCTTTTCCGTTATTTTGGGCATAAAAGAATTAGAATGGTGTCCATAATGAGGCAATGCAGAAAAAGAAACATACTCTTGGGACTTCCCTGGTGGTCCAGGGGCTAAGACTCTGCGCTCGCAATCCAGGGGTCCCGGGTTTGATCCCTGGTCAGGGGACTAGATCCCATATGCCACAACTAAGAGTTCTCCTGCAGCAATGAAGATAGAAGAACCCACATGCACAGCCAAATACAAATAAATAAATATTTAAAACACTAAATGAACCCTAAATTTAACTCAGAAGAAGCAAAAATGGGAATTCCAGGTAGACCAGGTGAGGTATCAGTTTTGATTGGTTCCCTCTAATAAACCTGGGAGGGACCCATCTCTTCCCTCTGCTGGTGGGGAGGGAAATCAATTTGTTTAACGTTTGGATTTAATTTTAGTGGAGTTTTCAGTTTCAGACAACAAAAGCAAGAGGAAATTTTCTATTCATCTTATCCTCCTAGTTTGTAATTCAGTATGCATTTGGCATTTAGAAATACATATATTCCAAAAATACATATATTTTAATCTAAAAGAGCTTCTGATACTATTAACAGATACCAATTATAATCCTTCAAAATAATGAATTTTTCAAATTTGCATCTTACTGTTTACTTTCATATCCTAAATGTCTGAGACTCTAGGGGTGGGAAGCTAGAATTTCGACACCCAAGGATGATAGTAGGATATATAGAACTCTGTCCCTTGTCCCTGTTATTCAAGCTTTTAATAAAGTCCCCTTCAGTATTGTCTTTTGATGTTGAGAAATCCTTCTTTTATAATGACCTATATAATATCCATGTTTTAAAACTACTCAGTTGCTTCTCATATTATTTTAATGATTTTAACACAAGCATGTAAATACTTTTATGATCGCCATACCCACATGAGAAAGTCAACAGTCATGGATTGATGTTTGTAGAGTTTAAACTTGCATGTGGGAAGCAGCTCCAAACTCACATTTGATCATCAAACCTAAGCAACAGGAGGGATTTATAAGTGAGGTAGGAACCCTGCCATCAAGGTCTGTGCCAAAAATTCTTTTCCTAAAACTTGCCACACAGCACTGTGCCTTTTATGTTAAGGCATTTATGAAACAAACATGGAAATTAAAGCAGAATCTCTATTACTAATGATGATGGCACCTGGCAATGTCATAATGTGAGTTATACAATAAAGCAAGGCAATTATGCCGAAATGCCTGAACTACTAAGAAACATATCATATATTAAATATTCACCCTACACACATGTATAATTCTATACTCAGAGTTATACCAAGCCGAAATCAATCCCTAGGGATAAAATAGAAACAACTTTTCTCTGCCTCTCTTACCATCTCTCCCTAGACAGCAATAGTAATAATGCTGATTTAAAGGTTATTAAAACATTTACACAGCATATCTAGATTTTCATATCAGAGTCTAATATTATGCCAGTGGCTCTACGAAGTAGGAGTTGAGGTGGACATAGCCTAAAGATGAGTGAATGTTAAGCATAAAAAGTGTCATTGCTCAGTTAATTTCATACTACTTGCCAGAGGTTTCATGCAACTCCAGTCCAGATTTTGGGAGCTACTCTCTGGCTTGGAGTAGCAGACAGCAGCTTGCTTTCAGTTGGAAGGAGCCCCCATTATTGAGCTAAACAGATATTTGGTATTTTGCATCATCAGCTCATCAAGCCTACAGACAACCAGCTTCTCTCTAGCCACCATCACCATTCGATAGGACAGCTTGCCTTTCTACAGTTTTACAGTGGGTCCCACGTGCCTCTTAAATCCAGTTAGACTCCTGAGTTGGAGTTCCTCTTTTGTTTTCTGTTCTTAGCATTCTACTCAGGTTGTTAAAGTTCTAACCCGTTTATGACCCTGCTTATAAGAACCTCCTCTGTGCCAAACCACATTTTCCTTCTTTAGAATATAACCACTTTCCAAGAAGGGCCCGAGTTTCTTCCTCCTTTCTTTCCTGTTTTCCTCCGTCTCTGTAACTTTCCACAGCCTGACTCAGATGGTTCCGTGCTGTGTCAGATGCTGGCTGACTCATTTAATGAGTAAGTGGTTTGGATTAAGACCTGGGCAGGGCTTCTCTAGGACAGCCTGGTGTTCATCTAACAGCTTTTCAATGAGGCCCCAGGCCTTTTCAAGGGTGAGAGCAGAAAGGAAAGAAACAGTGGAGATAAGTGAAAACTGATGTCAAGAAAGCAAACCACTCAGTGAACGGACTGGCATTTTGGAAGGCAGAAGGAAGGAGATTCAGCTGGGGAGTGTTCTGGCTTCTCCAGCTGAGATTTCTGCTGTGGCTCTAGACCACTCTCTGAAAATTTCTTTGCCTCTCTCATCTTTCTCTGGATTCCTGTGCAGGCCTAAAGCAGCTTCTACACGGGGCAAGCCTTGCAAATGTACCCCTTATTATTTATGTTTTTCAGTTTTCCAGATAATTCTTTTTCCAAGTTAGACTCAACTCATTCCTGCAGCATTTCTCCTGAAAGATCTGAGTAAATTCAAAGTTCTAGATACACAGTCAACTTTCTATTTGAATTTACCGAGCACTGTCACATTATGAACCCCAACGCTGCTGTGATGTGTGAGGGTCTCAGGGTCATGTCCAAATGAAAGGACAAAAGCCACAGTCTAAAAACACAAGAGCAACTTCAAAATCATTCCAGCTCTTTACTAGTATCAACACCATCAACAAGCGAGGGCTGGTAACTATTCACCGTACCGAGATCACTTCTTTCCATAATTTATGTTCACATCAACTCACAAGCACACCCTGAGTCTTAGAAAAAAAATGTGTAATCACTCCCATTTTCCATGCTGGGGTTTGAAGATTTAGAGATTAAATGAATTTCCTAATGACGTGCAGCCTGTAGGGGCCAGAGTGAGAAGAGAAACTGAGGCTTTCCCTTCCAGGCCCATGACCACAAGGCTTCCCGTCCACACTAGCCTTTTCGAGAAACCAAGAAAATGAAAGGCCTTGTAGGTGGAGAAAGCACTTGATAAATAATAATGAATTGCTCAAGTTTTTCATCCCTATAAGAAACACATAATCCATAGAGAATGTTATTCATTTCTTCTTCATCTTAATGTGATATGGTTTCTCAATGTTAAGGAGTAAAAGATGATATACTGTAATTCTATTTTAAAAATGAAAAACACAACAAATAGTGTTCTAGCATAGGAAATGCTTGTTTTGTTGTCATGCCATGAACCTAAGTTGACAGATGATCTCCTCACTCCCTGCCGTGGTAACTGGAGTGCACAGCCATTGGTGGGGAGTTTTGATACAGAATAATGCTCTCTTGAATTTCTTGATTTCCTTACTACTTGCAATGTGGAGTGAAGCTCTGTTTTTAGGTAGCAAGTTGAGTTTAGAATCTGAATACTGAGATAAAAATAATTATTGCTACTTCATTTCTTCAAAGCACAATATGTAAAAATATCATAAAGCAACTTACCTTCTAACTCAGAAGGTTCAGTGTATAATGAAGCAGTGATGAGCAGACTTGCTTCCTGGGGTCTCTCTTCTTTCCTTCTTCTCTTCCTTCTCCCCACCCACCCATCCACCCGGCCCCCTCCCTTCCGGGCTCCGTTTCTTTTTACACTCAGCTCTCAGCTTATCACTTTGACCCCATAGTCAACCTGGCAGCTGACTTGAATAGGTCTTATTAGTTCTTGAAGTCAGCAGGCCTAGACTTCTTTAATAGGCCCTAACTCAGAACAGCTGTGTTTTCACTGTCTTCTGCTGCTGAACTTTTAGAGGAGGAGAATTTTATGCACTTAAGTAAAAGAAAATAAATGAGCAATTTATGTCATTAATTTTATCAGTCTTTTCAGGGATGTAAGCATGTAACATCAAAGACATTTTTTTGAAAAAACAAAAAAAATTGAAATATTCTCCAGTAGGTTTGATTGAACTTACTTGGCCCTAGGGAGGTTCTTAATGGATGATTAACAAATGTATTTCAATCTTTTTTTTTTTTCTTTTCTCCCTAAAATTATCCTAGGCATGTAACTCAAAAGTTTTTCATTTAGGGAACCCCAAAGAGATTTCAGGTTACATTCAATTCTAGAGTTATTAAAAATACTATAGTAATTTCCCCTTTAACAATTTTCTGTGTACTTGACACTTCTGTAGAAAAACCTATGGCACAATAGTTCCATAAATTATGTAACACTTTTAAAACCTGGACCATGAGTTTCAGGCTCAAAACCATATTGCCTTCAGGAAACATGTTCCACAGCCAAAGTAGTTCAAAATAATTCCTTGTTTTACCTGTAAGCTTTATAAACTAGAAGAGAATCTAAATATGGAGCCCACAGCTGAAATTATTCAATGTCTTCTATTTCCCCGTTCCCTTTTCTGCATAAGGCCACAGTCTCTAAATCTAGAGTAACTGTTCCTCTGTGCCCTCCAGGAGATTCAGGCTCATGTAAACTGTGGACTGGGGCTGCTAAGTTTTCCAGGCAAGTCTATTGTGTTCCTGTCTGGTCCTGGGTCTGAAGTCAGGAGGGGGCTCTTTAGGAGACAGGATAGACATGAACTGGGAGAGAGAGTGAGCGAGGACAAAATGGAACTCACAGAGATGAGCTGGAACCTGCATATTCATTTCTCTCCTCCAGCCCTGATAAGCCAGGTGGTATGCAGGACAAAGTGGTAAATTCAATGCAGAGCTCAGTGTGTACCTGGCTCAAGCAGAAGAGAAGCTGAGCAAGGCTCCAGGGGAAAGCGCAGGAGCTACCAGCTCCACTGTCCTACAAACCTGGCCGGCCGACAGCAAGGCAGACCATCCGTGGAGCTCTGGCAGTGCCCTGCTGCTCCCTCTGCAACTTTCTGAGCATAAAAAGGACCATGCTACTGCTGAACTCTCAGTTTCTCAACCCCATGCAAAAACGCCCTTGGTACATAGCAAAGGAAACCATAAACACGACGGAAAGACAACCCTTAGAATGGGAGAAAATATTTGCAAATGAAGCAACTGACAAGGGATTAATCTCCAAAATATAAATGGCTCGTGCAGCTCAATTAAAAAAAAATGGGTGAAAGACCTAAACAAGCAGGCATTTCCCCAGAAACATCCAGATGGCCAACAAACACATGAAGGATTCTCAACATCTCCAGTTTTTAGAGAAATGCAAGTGAGGTATCACCTCATAGCAGTCAGAATGGACATCATCAAAAAATCTACAGATAATAAATGCTGGAGAGGGTGTGGAGAAAAGGGAACCCTCTTATACTGTTGGTGGGAATGTAACTTGGTACAATCACTATGGAGAACAGTATGAAGGTACCTTATAAACTAAAAATAGATCTACCATATGACCCAGCAATCCATTCCTGGGTATATACCTGGAGAAAATCATGATTCAAAAAGATAACGTGCACCCCAATGTTCAGTTACAGCACTATTTACAATAGTTAGGCCATGGAAGTAACCTCAAAGCCCATCAACAGAGAAATGGATATAGAAGATGTGGTACATATATACTTATATATAGTGAAATATTACTCAGCCATGAAAAGGGGCAAAATTGTGCCATTTGCAGAGACATGGATGGATCCAGAGACTGTCATATAGAGCAAAGTAAGTCAGAAAGAGAAAAACAAATATCATATATTAACTAGTATATGTGAAATCCAGAAAAATGATATAGATTAACTTATTTGCAAAGCAAGAAGAGACACTCAGAAATAGAGAACAAATGTATGGATACCAAGGAGGGAGTGAGGGGGTGGGATGAATTGGGAGATTGGGATTGACATATATACACTAGAATGTATAAAATAGATAACTAATGAGAACCTACTGAATACTAGCAAAGGGAAGTCTAAACTCAGTGCTCTATGGTGACCTAAAGGGGAAGGAAATCCAAAAGAGAGAGGATGCATGTATACATCTAGCTGACTCACTTGGCGTGACTTCTCTCTAAAGAGCTTGGTAATCTGTGACAATTACTCTCTATTACTGTGCTGCAATTGTATTATCTGGGGAAAAAGGAAAGAAATGCACTGCTGCTGCTGCTAAGTCACTTCAGTCATGCGACCCCTTAGACGGCAGCCTGCCAGGCTCTGCTGTCCCTGGGATTCTCCAGGCAAGAACACTGGAGTGGGCTGCCATTTCCTTCTCCAGTGCAGGAAAGTGAAAAGTGAAAGTGAAGTCGTTCAGTCGTGTCCGACCCTCAGAGACCCCATGGACTGAAGCCTTCTAGGCTCCTCTGTCCATGGGATTTTCCAGGCAAGAGTACTGGAGTGGGGTGCCATTACCTTCTAGATAATTTCTAAAATTATTATTTTTCAATTTTAAAAAATCTGGCTATATAAATAATGCATGTTTATTGTAAGAAATTCAAAGTTTGTAGTATAACTGTCAGTGATTAGAATTTCTCCTTTTTTTTTTTTTTCTTCTTTTTTTTTACAGAAGAAACTACTTTCCTGCCCCTGCTGTTTTACTTCTTCTTATGGCTTTGAGTTAATTTCTAGTGTTCTTTCTTTTCAACCTGAAGGACTCCTCTTCAGTATTGCTTTCAGGGCAGGTCCAATAGTAAGAAACTACCTTTGTTTTTGTTTATCTGGGAATGTCTTCCTTCCTCCCCCATTTTTTGAAGAGACAGTTTTGCTAGATGAGAATTCTTGGTTAACAGGTTTTTTTTTTCTTTTTCTTTTTCTTTTCAGCACTTTAAACCATGTCTTCTGACCTCATGGTTTCTGATGAGAAATTGTCTGTTAATCTTATTGAGAATCCTTTGGATATGACAAGTTGCTCCCCCCTTGCTGCTTTCAGGATTCTTTTATATTCCGACAGTTTATTATGATGTGACTTTGTGTGGGTATCTTTGAATCCATCCTGTTTGGATATTGTTGAGTTCCTTGGGTGCATGTATATGTAGATACATGTCCATCTCTTCCATCAAATCTGAGAGCTTTTGCTCATTATTTGTTCAGACAGCCTTCTTTTCTTTCTCCCTTCCTCCCTTTCTCTCTCTCTCTACCTCATTCTCTGCTATTTCTGAGATTCCCATAATGCATGTTTGTGGCACCCTCCATGTCCTTACATGCACCCTACACCATACTTTTACTTTTCTTTAGCTAATTCTTCATTTTGCTTAACTGTACTATTAAATCCCTTGAGTGAATTTTTCACTTTAATAGTTGTACTTTTCAAATCCAAAATTTCTGTCCTTTTTTTAAACTCTTTTTACTGATACTCTGATTTTGTTAATATACTGTTTTCAGTTTTCTTCAATTCTTTGTCTTTTTAGCATATTTAACCAATTGTTTTAAAGTTTTTGTCAAGTATCACAACATTGAAACTTCCTCAGTGACCTTTTCTGTCAAAGGTCACACTGTCCCTTCACTAAATCATTCTTTTCTGTTTCTTTATACACCTTGTGATTCTTTTTGCTGCTGTTGTTGAACACTGGACATTTGAATATTATAATGTGGTACCTCTGAAAAGTAGATTCTCCNTTCAGTCGTGTCCGACCCTCAGAGACCCCATGGACTGAAGCCTTCTAGGCTCCTCTGTCCATGGGATTTTCCAGGCAAGAGTACTGGAGTGGGGTGCCATTACCTTCTAGATAATTTCTAAAATTATTATTTTTCAATTTTAAAAAATCTGGCTATATAAATAATGCATGTTTATTGTAAGAAATTCAAAGTTTGTAGTATAACTGTCAGTGATTAGAATTTCTCCTTTTTTTTTTTTTTCTTCTTTTTTTTTACAGAAGAAACTACTTTCCTGCCCCTGCTGTTTTACTTCTTCTTATGGCTTTGAGTTAATTTCTAGTGTTCTTTCTTTTCAACCTGAAGGACTCCTCTTCAGTATTGCTTTCAGGGCAGGTCCAATAGTAAGAAACTACCTTTGTTTTTGTTTATCTGGGAATGTCTTCCTTCCTCCCCCATTTTTTGAAGAGACAGTTTTGCTAGATGAGAATTCTTGGTTAACAGGTTTTTTTTTTCTTTTTCTTTTTCTTTTCAGCACTTTAAACCATGTCTTCTGACCTCATGGTTTCTGATGAGAAATTGTCTGTTAATCTTATTGAGAATCCTTTGGATATGACAAGTTGCTCCCCCCTTGCTGCTTTCAGGATTCTTTTATATTCCGACAGTTTATTATGATGTGACTTTGTGTGGGTATCTTTGAATCCATCCTGTTTGGATATTGTTGAGTTCCTTGGGTGCATGTATATGTAGATACATGTCCATCTCTTCCATCAAATCTGAGAGCTTTTGCTCATTATTTGTTCAGACAGCCTTCTTTTCTTTCTCCCTTCCTCCCTTTCTCTCTCTCTCTACCTCATTCTCTGCTATTTCTGAGATTCCCATAATGCATGTTTGTGGCACCCTCCATGTCCTTACATGCACCCTACACCATACTTTTACTTTTCTTTAGCTAATTCTTCATTTTGCTTAACTGTACTATTAAATCCCTTGAGTGAATTTTTCACTTTAATAGTTGTACTTTTCAAATCCAAAATTTCTGTCCTTTTTTTAAACTCTTTTTACTGATACTCTGATTTTGTTAATATACTGTTTTCAGTTTTCTTCAATTCTTTGTCTTTTTAGCATATTTAACCAATTGTTTTAAAGTTTTTGTCAAGTATCACAACATTGAAACTTCCTCAGTGACCTTTTCTGTCAAAGGTCACACTGTCCCTTCACTAAATCATTCTTTTCTGTTTCTTTATACACCTTGTGATTCTTTTTGCTGCTGTTGTTGAACACTGGACATTTGAATATTATAATGTGGTACCTCTGAAAAGTAGATTCTCCCCCTTCCCAGTGATTTGCTGGGTTGGTTGTTTGTTTATTTAAGACTGTAGAAGTCTATTTTTCTTGTTACTTCCCTGAACAATTTTGCAAAACCTGTTTCTTGTGGGTAGTCACTAAAGCTTCTGTTTCTTAGCTTGTGTTCAGCTAGTGTTTTTGAATGCTAAGAGCTAAAACAAACCTCTACCAAAACAAAAAACAAAAAAAAAAAACCAACCAACCCAAACATACCCAAAGAAAAGCAACAATAATAGCAAAACCCACTTCTTTCAGTATCTGCAGATTGGTTCTATGTTGAGGTGCTCCTTCAACACTTAATTACAAAACTACACTGCTGGAGTAAATCACCTATGTATAACAATTAGAAAAGTATACTGTGACGAAGTGCATTTTCAGCAGACCATTTCCAGTAGTTCCAATTCCAACATAACATTTTTGCCTTTGCAAGTGAGAGGGCACTGAGTCTATTATCTGGGTATATTTGTGAAGACTTCAGGATATGAAAAAATGCTTAAGACCATGCTTTTGTTTATCATCATTAAAGAAAGAATAGTAGGGCCATCCTGTACTACTGGTTTGCTAATCACGTTTCTCTGAGTTGGGCTTATGAAACTTGAAAATTATGTTTCTCAGGGCTGAGATTAAACTGAATTTCAACAGAAACTGCTAGTCTTTCTACCTGTACATCTAGACAGCAGGGCACAGTCACTGAGTTATTGGATGAACTTGGTACTATCCTGGCTTCTCAGGGTCATCAACCCTTTAGGAGTGAAGATTACCTCTCTCTCTGGGTTGTAAATATTGACTCTCTTAATGGAAGACTATAGAGATGGGTCACTGAAACTTCCTTCTGCAGGCAGGATATTTGCATGCTGTTAATTAAAACTGAGCAAGTAGATATACTTACCTTTTAAACACAGTCCTAGAATCATAACAAAGTAATTACTCATCTTAGTTCAAAATGTATAGCAAGCTGAGCTCTATGTTATAAAATGACATTTTTGACCTGCTAATTATATGGTGGGCCTTTGCTTTTTCTCATGTGTCTTGCTTTCAACTAACTTAATGGTTCAGTATAAAAGAAAAAAATAAAAACAACAAAACTGTCAGTACTTGACCATGTCAAATAATCATGTTATTATTAATGACCGTGTGATTAGTCATGTTAGTAATGACTTTGTCAATATTTGAGCAGGTAAAACCTATTGAGTTTTTCATCATGGCTGAAACATATCATGAACATTACTATCTAGCTGCCAAGTTATTGCACAGAAATCTTGAACTAAGATTCTTCATTTAGAAATGTGTATGGTGTGGAGATTTTGCCAACTTGGAACAAAAGAAAACTTTCCAACCCTCTCATTATTCAAAACCTAATCACATTAAAATCAACTAAATAGATTACCAAGAAGGCAAAAAATGTGTCTTGTAATGAAGATACAAATTGTAGCCAGTGATTGGGATGTGTTTCCATTATCATTGGCATTTTTAATCCAGAAGCCTTAAACTTCAATATATGCAATTCAATATATAAGTCACTATATTAGAAAATGCCATTTAAAAACCTAGAGAAGTTGAAATGGTTCTGGTATTTGAGGCAAATATGAAGCTATTTTATATGTTTATCCAATGACTTTTAAATATTTCTTTTCTGTGGACAAAATTCTTAATTTCTTAAATATTAATTAAGCTGATTTTAGTGAAGCAAAGGAAAAAAAATCACTTTGTAACAGTTTAAAAAATGTGAATGAAAATATGATGCATTATGTAGTGCAAGTGACCCCAGCATCTTCATCGTGCAAACAGGCTCTCACACCCCACTGTCTAATTCTGCACTCTTCAATGGATGATTCTTTCCCAAAACAAAATACTTCATTCAGCCATATTGGACCTGTACCTGCAAAAATCAGATACAACTGTATTAATAAGTATAGTTTAAAGTTTATGTCTGCGTGGAACAGAGTCATTAATTTATTCACTAATTTAACAAAAAATGTGTTGCTCTTTATCCACACGCAAGCTCTGCACCCTATATTAAGATTCAAAAGTTAACTCCCTACCTCAGAAAATGTTATTTTCTGTCAGTGTGTAAATGACAAAAATACTAAGTAATAAGAGTTGTCATGAAGTTCAGCTCTTCATACAGACTTTTATGAAATCATAGATTAATTAATTATTGGTTTTCTCCAAGGATTTAATGAATTAATTGTATTTTTGAAAGTAAGGAAGGAAATAAGCTTTCCTAACAATGGATATATGCTATAACTTAATGATCTACACATATCCAGTAAGAGGAATATCCAGAACATAAGCGATCCTGCGGTTCTTTTCTTAGCTTCCTGTGTGTTGCAGTTTGCATGTGTCTGGTTTACCAGGTATATTATCTGTTTTTAATTAAACTAAGACTAACACGATCAGCAAAGGGCTTACAAACTATCATGCAAGAAGACTACCGATTATTAATTGCAAACACAAGCCAAGAAAGTGGCACTTCTACTCTTTGTCTGAAATCTTCCTCAGACACATTAGAAGGAAGAACAGGCTGTTAGCATAGGCTTCCTAGAAGACAATTAACTAAACAAACTTAACTGCCACTTTCAAGATAAGAACATTATTTTATCACTGAATAAGAAAACAACTTCTTTTTTTTTTTTAAGGAATTCATGGCAAGAAAAGATAACTTTAAAATGAATGTTTGGCTATGTTTTTCTGATATTCTCTAAAGATTTTTTTAACTGTATCAGATATAACAGTTTTTTTCTTTCATATTTAAGACACTTGGGAATAGATTCTTTGAACAACTTATGAATGAATGATTCCATTTTGTTTTGTTAAACATATAATATTGCAAACCTCCTGATGAATTTTCAAGAACATTTCATGTCATCAAGAAACTGATGATTTAGCAGTGAAATTCCAATAATCACCTTTGCAAAACTGTGGATGGTAAATAAATATCTTAATACTGTAAGTATAATCAATAATGAACTTTTTCCATTTGGATCAATATGATGTTAAAGGGTTCTCTTTCAGTCACAAGAACTATATAAAGCATGTTTAGAAGCAAATTCAAAACCTAGAAACATACCTCTGTGTAGCTCTAAAAGCTAAATGAAGATTTGATTTTTACACAGGAATATAAAACGGCACATATAATTCCATTACTCTTAACTGATTTTTCAAATAATCTGTGAGTTAAAAAAAGGTTAATAATATACACATGACTAGTGTGTATAATTGTATAGTACTGGACAGGGAGGCCTGGCGTGCTGTGGTTCATGGGGTCACAAAGAGTCGGACACGACTGGGCGACTGAACTGACTGAGCTGATGTGCCTATAATATACAACTAAATTAGCAGATACTGGAAATTTTGTAATCATGATGTGGGTGATATTTGACCAAAGCTTTAAAAATGAATGAAGGTTTTCCATATATTGAAAAGATATAATTCCATATAGTGAGGGCATCATGAAATGTATGATATATTAAAACAGTGAATAGTCTTCTGGCATCTGTAACAGAGTCCATTAATGGGGGGAGGCGGACTCTTTGGGAAGGTTGGATAGGAAGCTAGGACCATGCTATAAACATTTTTGTATAGTATAAGTCACCAAAAAATAATATCATCAGAACTATATTTTAGAATTGTAAGTCTGACAGAAATGTGGAAGATGGATTGAAGAAGAAAAAAGTCTATAAGCTAAAGGAGCACTTAATAGGATGTTTACATAGACATTTTCTGTGAAGACATGTTTTTATTTACTTTTAGAATTAGGAAATTGTAAGTTCCATATATAGAATAAATAGGTGCACATACTAAATTTTTGAATAATTTGTGCCTTCACTAGAAATGTCCAAATAAAGACAAATATTAATAATATTTAGGTTTACATTATCAAAGTAACTGGGAATAGTATATTTTTCATTTCACATGATATTAATTAAATCATTAGTATCCAAATAATGTCTCTATTAGACAAGCAAAGGTTTTCCTGGGCTGATCAATTATGAGTAGCAACTTGGAGTGCTCAATTAGTTTATGAAATGTTTATAAGAGTAATAAGCCTTTTCAATTTGAATTTTTAAGGCAGATAAAATGGAAAAAAGATTAGAGGAATATGATCTTAAAATCAGAAGCCTGGCCAGTAATACTCTTTGGTTTTCAAATTGCTCTTACTAGGTATATTGTGGTCCGTTTTGTGTTTGTGACTAATTGTGTGTATGAGCATGTTTGTGTGTGTGTGCATTTATTTTAAATATATAAGGTCTATCTAAACTTTTGCAAAACTGACCCAAAGAGCTACTCAACAAGATAAGCAAATAACAACAACTGGACAAATAATAAAGCCATTTCCCTGCTAACATGGAAGGGAGCCAAAACAATGGGGGCATTTATAAATTGTATTTGTGGGTTCAGTTCAGTTTAGTTCAGTCAGTCAGTCATGTCCAACTTTTTGCAGCGCTATGGACTGTAGCATGCCAGGCCTCCCTGTTCATCACCAACTCCCAGAGTTTACTCAAGTTCACATCCAGTGAGTCAGTAATGCCATCCCACCATCTCATCCTTTGCCGTCCACTTCTCCTCCCACCTTCAATCTTTCCCAGCATCAGGGTCTTTTCCAATGAGTCAGTTCTTCACATCAGGTGGCCAAAGTATTGGAGTTTCAGCTTCACTATCAGTCCTTCCAATGAATACTCAGGACTGATTTCTTTTAGGATGGACTGGTTGGATCTCCTTGCAGTCCAAGGCACTCTCAAGCATCTTCTCCAACACCATAGTTGAAAAGCATCAATTCTTTGGTGCTCAGCTTTCTTTATAGTCCCACTCTCACTTCCATACATGACTACTAGAAAAACCATAGCTTTGATGACAAAGTAATGTCTCTGCTTTTTAATATGCTGTCTGCTGCTGCTGCTGCTAAGTCACTTCAGTCGTGTCCAACTCTGCAACCCCATAGATGGCAGCCCACCAGGCTCTCCTGTCCCTGGGATTCTCCAGGCAAGAACACTGGAGTGGTTGCTATTTCCTTTTCCAATGCATGAAAGTGAAAAGTGAAAATGAAGATGCTCAGTCGTGCCTACCAGGCTCCTCCATCCATGGGATTGTCTAGGCAAGAGTACTGGAGTGGGTTGCCATTGCCTTCTCCAAATATGCTGTCTAGGTTGGTCATAACTTTACTTCCAAGGAGCAAGCATCTTTTAATTTCATGGCTGCAGTCACCATCCACAGTGATTCTGGAGCCCCCAAAATTAAGGTCTGTCACTGTTTCCATTGTTTCCCCACCTATTTCCTATGAAGTGATGAGACCAGATGCCATGATCTTAGTTTTCTGAACATTGCACTTTAAGCCAACTTTTTCACTCTCTTCTTTCACTTTCATCAAGAGGCTCTTTAGTTCTTCTTTGCTTTCTGCCATAAGGGTGGTGTCATCTGCATATCTGAGGTTATTGATATTTCTCCTGGAAATCTTGATTCCAGCTTGTGCTTCACCCAGCCCAGAGTTTCTCATGATGTTCTCTGCATATAAGTTAAAGAAGCAGGGTGACAATATACAGCCTTGACGTACTCCTTTCCCAATTTGAAACCATTCTGTTGTTGTATGTCCAGTTCTAACTATTGCTTCCTGACCTGCATACAGACTTCTCAAGAGGCAGGTCAGGTGATTTGGTATTCTCATCTCTTTAAGGATTTTCCAGAGTTTATCGTAATCCACACAGCCAAAGGCTTTGGCATAGTTAATAAAGGAGAAATAGATGTTTTTTCGGACCTCTCTTGCTTTTTCGATGATCCAACCAATGTTGGTAATTTGATCTCTGGTTCCACTGCTTGAACATCTGAAAGTTCATGGTTCATGTACTGTTGAAGCCTGGCTTGGAGAATTTTGAACATTACTAGCATTGTGCAGTAGTTTGAGCACTCTTTGGCATTGCTTTTCTTTGAGATGGGAATGAAAACTGACCTTTTTTAGTCCTGTGGCCACTGCTAAGCTTTCCAAATTTGCTGGCATATTGAGTGCAGCACTTTCACAGCATCATCTTTTAGGATTTGAAATAGCTCAGTTGGAATTCCATCACCTCCACTTGCTTTGTTCAGTGATGCTCCGTAAGGCCCACTTGACTTTGCATTCCAGGATGTCTGGCTCTAGGTGAGTGATCATACCATCGTGATTCTCTGGGTTGTGACGATCCTTTTGGAAAGGGTTGTTATTTGTTATAACTTATCTGAATAAGCATGAGTGAAAGTTTTGGTTTTGTAGTGATTGAGAGTGTGAGAACAGCATGGTTCCAGGGCCTCTGCACCCTGGGGACTGTGATGCTTTCATTCTACAATTCGTAGATCTTGTCACCAGATTTATATCTCAGCAGTGCAGAATTTTTACAATCCAGGAAAACAGAATTAAGTATGAGGATCCTCTCAATAGCTGAAGCGTCCAGAAGGGCCATCCCCACAGGGGCAACTCAAGACAGATAATTTTCAGTCAGTGTGCTGCCATGTGAGTCTAAGTTTCTAGAAACCATAGTAGGGAAATTCATGAATATTAGAATGACAAAAGTGCAGTAAAAGATAAAAATGAACATGTAAGCCCACTGTTTTAAGGATTTATGGTGTGGCAGAAAATAGTCAAAGTTTTTTTGAGCTGTTACCTCACTAAATTCTCCATCTTAAAAAGTTAATAAATGCTATTTTGGGGTCATGATACTGTTATGGCAAGTGAAAGTCAGAGAGAGGAAGTCACTTTGCCCTATCACATAGCTAGTGCATGATGGAGCCGGCATTCCCACCCCGGGTCTGCCTAGTGCCAGGACCTTTCATCAGAGATTTACTGCAGTCCCTTGCATCACTGAGCCGTGTTTATGTGCTCAGTTGTGCCTTACTCTTTGCAGCCCCACGGACTGCGGCGCTCCAGGCTTCTCTGACCATGGGATTCCCCAGGCAAGAACACTGGAGTGGGTTGCCATGTCCTCCTCCAGGGGATCTTCCCGACCCGGGAATCAAACTCACATCTCTTATGTCTCCTGCATTGGCAGGAGGATTCTTTACCACTACACCACCTGGGAAATCTCCCTTGCATTATTAGATTCCATCATTTAACAAATCTCCTCGCAGTGCCTATATGAGTGAACAAAATCAGAATCCATCCTCTCTTGGACTGACACTCTAGTGAAGACCTTTGTTTTAAGTGAATGCAGCAACTGAGGTTACATAGATAATTAGTGGCAAAGCTGATTCCTGTATTTAGAACGCTTAACTCATGCATGCATGATAAGTTGCTTCAGTTGTGTCTGACTCTGTGTAACCCTGTGGACCATAGTTCCTCAGGCTCCTCTGTTCATGGGATTCTCCAGGCAAGAATACTGGAGTGGGTTGCCATGCCCTCCTCCAGGGGATCTTCCTGACCCAGGGATCAAACCCACGTCTCTTAAGTCTCCTGCACTGGCACGCACATTCTTTACCACTAGCGCCACCTGGGAAGCTCCTACTAACCTCATGCTGCTGCTGCTGCTGCTAAGTCACTTCAGCCGTGTCAGACTCTGTGCGACCCCATAGATGGCAGCCCACCAGGCTCCCCCGTTCCTGGGATTCTCCAAGCAAGAACACTGGAGTGGGTTGCCATTCCCTTCTCCAATGCATGAAAGTGAAGTGAAAGTGAAGTTGCTCAGTTGTGTCCAACTCTTAGCAACCCCATGGACTGCAGCCCACCAGGCTCCTCCGTCCATGGGATTTTCCAGGCAAGAGTACTGGAGTGGGGTGCTATTTCCTTCTCATATTACAATGCTTTTCCCACTGGGAACACATAGATGTGATAAATATTTTAGTAACTCTGGTGTCATGCTATACAGAAAAGACTCAGACACAGTGAACATACTGGGTCTTNATATTACAATGCTTTTCCCACTGGGAACACATAGATGTGATAAATATTTTAGTAACTCTGGTGTCATGCTATACAGAAAAGACTCAGACACAGTGAACATACTGGGTCTTTTCATATATAATTTTACAAATTTACTTCTAATAACTTTGTGAAATATTGGCAATTATTTCCATTTCACTGATAAATAAATTGAGACTCAGAAAAGATGTATGGTTTTCTCAAAATAACAGAGAAAATAGGGGCAAGCAACAGAACATGATGACATTTAAAACTTGGTGCTATTCACTGACTACAGAAAATCCAAATAGAGTTATAAAAATTATTTTCAAGTATTTGCTATTTTATTTTTATATTAATATATTCAGGACTATCAACACTAAGGAAAAATTTATTTAATACTTACTTCCCATCTTCTTCCAAATTGTTTTCTGCATTAAAAATTAATGCCAAGGTAGAATAAAATTCATAAAATTTTGTCTTCATATGCACTTCAAGGATTAAAAAACAGATCTGTTTTTATATCTGTAGGCAACGACAGTTACTGAAGGACTTTTGTCATTGCTGCTGTCCTTGGTATTTTTTGCCTCTGAGCAATAGTTTCTACTAGTGGAAACCATGAAAAATTGATATATGTATTTTAGGAATGATTTTATCCTCTAATCCTACCTGTTTATCATCTATTTCTCTATCTACCTAAACATCTATATAGCTACAATTTCCTTTACAATGTGAAAGCTGTATAGGAAGGAAAAACTGATTTTGTGTTTTCAAAAGCAGACAACAAAAACTGTCGTCCACGGCTTCTGGAGTTTTATGAGCTTGGTTTGTGATGCTTAACAGTGTGCTTGACAGATGATACCATTTCCTCTTAATATCTCTTTAAAACAAGACAAATATTGATACTTCTTTGAGGGACTTGAGTTTCTTTAATCTTTCATAACCACTGCTTTTATTTTTAAAAAGTAATCATATTTCAAACAGTAGCCAGATACACAGTGACATGATGAGATTTGAGATTCAGTTCAGTTCAGTTCAGTCGCTCAGTCATGTCTGACTCTTTGCGACCCTATGAATCGCAGCACGCCAGGCCTCCCTGTTCATCACCATCTCCCTGAGTTCACTCAGACTCACGTCCATCGAGTCCGTGATGCCATCCAGCCATCTCATCCTCAGTCATCCCCTTCTCCTCCTGCCCNTGAAGTGGGAATCAGACTAGAAAATGGGTAAACTTAGATTATAGTTCTAGATTCTAGGTTTTTGGATCTGGAGAAGCCATTTATTTTCTCTGTTTTCTTATATATGCAGAATAGAGGGGTGGGGCTGAAATAGCTCTAAGATTTCATTTACTTTTACAATTCTAAGATTCTGAAGATGCAAGCTCTTTAGAAATGAGGCTTTTAAGGTTAAAGAACTTAGAAGGATTTTCTGTTGACCCCTGCCTCACAATCACCGTAACAGCTATGGAAATGTGGGTGTTTTCTGACAGTTCAGTCAGATTTCCTTAGTTTTCTAGGAAGAATGAGGCTATAATACCTTTCTCATAAGCACTGTGAGCACTCAATGAGATTGCATAGTAAACACTTGATAAACAATATTATTTCATACTTAGTATTTCTTTGTTAGATAAGCAATAGAACAGACATCTTGCAAATTCTATTAGGCTCTGAGGTGAGGATGAAGTTGCTCAGTTGTGTCCAAGCAACAGTCTGCAACCCCATGGACCGTAACCTACTAGGCTTCTCTGCCCATGGGATTCTCCAGGCAAGAATACTGGAGTGGATTGCCATTTCCTTCTCCAGGGGATCTTCCCCACCCAGGGACAGAACCCAGGTCTCCCGAATTGGAGGCAGATGCTTTAACCTCTGAGCCACCAGGGAAGCCCTCTATTAGGCTCTATGAAAGTGAAAGTGATCGTGTTAGTAGCTCAGTTGAATCTGCCAGGTTCCTCTGTCCATAGAATTCTTCAGGCAAGAATACTGGAGTGGGTAAACCATTCCCTTTCCCCAGAGGGTCTTCCTGACCTAGGGATCAAAACCAAGTCTCCTGCATTGCAGGCAGATTCTTTACCATCTGAGCCCCCAGGGCAGTCCTGCTTCTATACCAGCTTCCATAATATCTAACACATAAACATTTGAAAACTTTCAATGCACAGGGATCAGTATTTAAGAATTGGCAGTTCTCATCTAGTGATACATTTAATTTATCTTTGAGATTGCTTTTATTCCCAATCACTAAGGGATAGTTCAGAGACACAGAGTTTTGCTTTCCATCTCCTTTAGTTAAGTTTTATAATTCTTAAAATTCCACTGAGAAAATTGAATATGGAACGTGAAAGGGGTGATGTACAAAAGATAGCATTTATGCTTAGAATTTTCTTCTCTTTCTGCTTTTACATTTGGAGCTTCAGCACCAACTCCTTTAAATTTAGGAGAAGATGAGATGGCTGCTCCAGAGCCAGTTCTTAGTTCGTTCATTAGCCCAGAGGCTTAGACATGCCTGGAACAAACTTCCAGACTACCACCATCCCCTGATAAAGCTCATCCAAATTTGCTACCGGGAGCCCACTGGGAGAGAGGAGGCTCCCTCCCTCCTCCTTGCTCCATGCAACAGCAAGCACCAGATGCTTCTTAGTGCTTCTTTAACATTTTTGTCTCCTCAGGAAGAAGAAAGAACATTCCACTTGATCCAAAAGGTGCATCTAGATGAAAGAACCCATTTAAAGGAGTGAGCTTTAAGCTTTGTTCCTGTGAATCATTTTACTTGCAACACTAATTGTTCTTAAAAAGCTAATAAGGATTATCTCTAACAAGCCAGGTTTGCTACTTTAAAATGAGAAGGAAAAAAAAAAAAAAGGAGAGTGGGAGACTGTGTCCAGAAAATGGTATTCTTTCTTTAACAGGAGAATTATACAAAGGAGATAAATTGAAACTTTCATCTTATTTCAATTTTGATAATAATGTACCACATAGCATTAATCTGATTCTTCTTACTTTCCTATGAGAATGACATATAATTAAAACTTTAATGCACCTTCCTCCTCTTCTCTGCTCTACACCTCCCCACTCATACTTCTAAGTTTCCTTGCTTGCTTCTCTTTTGCAGTCAAAATTGCTTTCCCATTTACCTCCTGAGTAAAACTGTAAATTTAAAATGGAAAAAGGAAGAGTTTAAGCAGCTTCACATGAAATGATGGTTTGCCATGACTAATCCAGAATCAGTTTATGTTGTAAGCCTGTTTCTTAAAATACAATGTACACTGAAGCAGATCATGAAGTTCATTTTTCAGATTCTTTTTCTTCAGAACAAATCACCTCAGTTCTATTTTTCTCTCAGCCCACCTTGCTTTACTATTTTAAAATTCTTATCATCATTCTTCAGTTGTTTGGGGCTGAAATCTCCACAGAGAGCTGAAACAGTGCTGGGTGTGTGTGCAGCAGAGCGGGGACCTTACTAGAAAATGTTACACAGAACGTTCTTAAGTCACACCTCCGGACTGCAGAAAACCACATTCAACTTTTCCACCCTTGGAACATCATGAATGTCATTCCACAGGGTAACACCAATCTGACTTCTCTACCTTTCAACTTTCAGCTTCCCCAGTGGCTCAGACAGTAAAGAATTTGCCTGTAATGTGGGAAACCTGGGTTTGATCCCTGGGTTGGGAAGATCCCTTAGAGAAGGGAACAGCTACCCACTCCAATATTCTTGCCTGGAGAATTCCATGGACAGAGGAACCTGGCAGGCTACAGTCCATGGGGTCGCAAAGAGTTGGACATGAAAAAGAGGATAGTAAATATGTAAGTATACAGCTAGTGGTCCTGCTCCCTGTGATCTTGTCACTCGTGAGCAATGCTGTGAGTCTGGCTTCAAACTGGGCACTTTATAGATGCCACTTCTTTCCAGATTCAAAACAAATCTTTGCTGTTCAGTTGCTCCATCATGTTCAATTCTTTGCATCCCCATGGATGGCAGCACTTTGGGCACCTCTGTCCTTTTACCATCTCCTGGAATTTGTTCAAACTTATGTCCATTGAGTCAGTGATACTGCCCAACCATCCCATCCTCTGCTGTCCCCTTCTCCTCCCACCTTCAATCTTTCCCAGCATCAGGGTCTTTTCCAATGAGTCAGTTCTTCATATCAGGTGGCCAATGTACTGGAGTTTCAGCTTCAGCATCAATCTTCCCAATGTATATTCAGGACTGGTTTCCTTTAGGATGGACTGGTTGGATCTCCTTGTAGTCCAAGGGACTCTCAAGAGTCTTCTCCAACACCACAGTTCAAAAGCATCAATTCTTTGGCACTCAGCTTTCCTTATAGTTCAACTCTCACAACCACACATGACCACTGGAAAATCCATAGCTTTGACAAGATGGACTTTTGTTGGCAAAGTAATGTCTCTGCTTTTTAATATGCTGTCTAGGTTTGTCATAGCTTTTCTTCCAAGGAGCAAGTGTCTTTTAATTTTAATGTAAATACATAGCCTCACTGAAAATAGATGCTCATTTTAGAGAAATAGTCAGTTATCTTGGAAGAATCTTGAGATGATTGTTTCCATACAGCCAAATGAATCATTTCACTTGAGACTAAACTCAATTTTTTCTGATTTAAATAATAAGCTTTTTTTTTTTTGGCTAGTATTTCAGAATATTTATTTTATTCCTTTCTTACCAGTGTTTTAGGCTAGAAATCCCTAGAAGTATAAGCAAGAATGAATAAAATCTGGGGGGGGGGAGAGTATTTTATTTGTGAAACTAGGCCTTCAAGTTAGTAGAATCTTACGATAACAGTCTCCAGTTGTGTATTGACTAAGGGAAAACAACTTTGAAATCTATAGCAAGGCTCCATATTCAGCAAAGGAATACAGCCTGGGTATAACGTCTTATTCTGTTTCCTCCTACAGTTTATATTTGAAATATTTTTATATAATTATGTCTTTTAAATAAATGGCCTTTCATGCTACAGATCTTAGTTACATAGAAATGGAATCTCTCTGAAAAGAACTATAGAAACTCAGATTGGCAGATTAGTCTTCCTAAACAATTAACTGATTCATTTGATTTTCTAGTGATGAAGAGCTGGGGATTTTTTTTTTTTCTTTTTCCCTTTTCTGGGGGAAAACAATGAATCTAGCTTATCAATGTTTAAACGTTTCCCGTGGAGGTAAATTTTACAGGTGCATGAATGATTTTGGTCTGACAATTTTCAAGCTGAGGAAGTTCTGAAAGTGTAGTGTAAATGGAAAAATTTGGAAATTCCAAAAATCTATTTGGTGTTGGCAACTTATGGATATTTTCTATTTCCTTTGTTTCTTCTATTCAGAGCTTTAACACACAAATTAAAAACTGGTGGCCAGGGGCTTGAACAAAACAGAACAGAAACTTTGACTATCACCACCTTCCTTCTGTCTTGTCTTTAGCCTCCTTGTGAAGTTAAATTATCCTTCTGGCCTCTAAAGACTTTGGAATCTAGATTCCTTCTAAACTTCATCTCTTAAATCTGATATAACAAATTCATTTAGGTAAAGGAATAAAGGATATAATTGTCATCTATTATTAATACTGCTTATGTGTTTAGTACAATGCATGACAGAGAGTGATTCCTCAGTAAATTGTAGCATAATATTACTAAACACAGGCTTCCCAGGTAACGCTACTGGTAAAGGACCTGCCTGCCAGTGTGGGAGACGTAAGAGATGTGGGTTCACTCCCGGGGTCGGGAAGATCTCCTGGAGGAGGAAATGGCCACCCACTCCAGTTTTCTTGCCTGGAGACTCCCATGGACAGAGAATTAACACTATGTCTCATGAACATATTTCATGAATTTAAGAAGTCTATCTTGTTTAGTCTTTTGATAGAATAATTTGACATACTCCACTATTTTATTATTACACTTAAGATTACCTGGTAATTGTTCAGTCGCCCAGTTGTGTCCTACCCTTTATGACCCATGGCCTGCAGCATTCCAGGCATCCCTGTGTTACATACCTGGTAATGCTGCTATGTTATGCCTATAATTCTGCATACAATCTCTATTGTCAATACCTCTCTAGAAGAATAACTAATGCAAGATGAAGGTGATCAGATCTTTCTCTCTTTTTTGATTACCATCAACTTCAGAGACACTAGTTACTCATCACATATGGACAGAAGAATAAATAAAGAGGAAATACTGACTTAAAATTCTAGTTTATCTATATATGGCTACTTTCTTCTAACCTGTCCTTCAGAACTTACATATGTTTAATTATACATAAAACCTAATATAAACTGCCAGTGTAGGGAGGAAAAATGAGGTAGTAAAAATACCATGGTTAAACTTTCAAGTATTTTATCCCCTGCAAATTTTCTCCCAAGCTCTTTCAATACATTCATAAAACATGTTACCAAGTCATCAGATGAAAATACACAAATTTACATGCAGCAAAAGAACTACGCGATTCAACCTCACATAGAGGGGAAAGTAACCTTTCCATTCCCTATTTCCCATCACATTCCTTAGGGGAGAAGTCATAACTGGCAGGCATAGAGAGCCCGTATAATTGCTCCTTTTTCAGAGTTTCTACTGCTCTTTCTGGAGAAGGAAATGGAAACCCACTCCAGTATTCTTACTTGGAGAATTCCATGGACAGAGGAGCCTGGCGGTCTACAGTCCACGGGCTCGCAGAGAGTCGGGCAGGACTGAAGCGACTTGCAGGGCGTGGGGGCTGGGAGGTAAAGGCAGAAACCGGTACCTCGCCCGGCTCAGTTCCACAGAAGAGAGAATGGGGGAGCACAAGGCATTGCCCACGAGACCCAGAGAGGCCAGTGAGTGTCCCAGGAAGTCAGGTCTTGTCTATAACTGACCGCTTCCCGCTCTGCTTTGCCGATCATTTCCCGCATTTCCTCTGTCACATTTTCCACTAACCAATTCAGTCTAAAGGAAATGGAGACATTAAAAGGTGTCTAAGAGCATATGTCTTTTCCTTAAATCTCTTTTCATACCTACTTTCTAGGAAAGGCCTGTAAAAAAAAATTTCTACTTCCTTTTCTATATGTTCCTGTCTCTACTTGATTATACGTATTAGAGAATGCTTACAATTCATTTTAAAAAAAATTTACCTTTTCCAAAATAAGCTCGCTTATGCACACTTTGAACACCTTTGTATCCCAAGCTCCTGCAGACGACCAGTCCTCCACGCAGTTCCCAGCGGTCGTCACACACCGTACCCCACTGGCCTTCGTGGAAAATCTCCACTCTGCCTTCGTGAGGGCCACTGCCACCCACCAGTCGGACTGTATTAGATGGTCCTATAACAGAAATAAACAGGGTTTAATTTTTTATATATGCACATACTGCTTTATAATGCTTTTTCTTAAAAGAAAAAAAGCATATTTTTCCAGTAAGTTCAGTTATTGGAATAAGTATTAAACTTTCTAGCCCCACCTATTGGTAAAGACTTTAATTGCAAACACTGTACGTAGCGGCCAAATCTGAAGAAAGCTCTTCTTGTGAATCTCTTCTAGTAACTTTAAAATTTAACAGCTACAAGTCTGTTAATGTTACAGAGATTTTATGATATTTTATAATATCATAAACATAAAAATAGACCAAATATCCCATTCTTCACCAAAATAACTATAGTGACAACACTGATCTAGAAACAGCAAGGCTCTTCCTTGCTACAGATCCCTGGATTTTATCCCACAGTGTTTTTCTTGTTTTGTAAAAGGATTAATGAGGCAGGGATCAGATAACTTTTGTTGATTTTGAGAAATCGGTAACGAAGTAAACAGAATGAGATGGCTGGATGGCATCACGGACTCGATGGACGTGAGTCTGAGTGAACTCCGCGAGTTGGTGATGGACAGGGAGGCCTGGCGTGCTGCGATTCATGGGGTCGCAAAGAGTCGGACACGACTGAGTGACTGAACTGAACTGAAACTTTGGGAAGAAACATATCATGTCTACAATAGTAAAAGTAATTTTGCTCTGCAATGCCTAAGTACTGAAAATTCCCATATATGCTGTAAACTTTTATAAAATCTTGATTGTGTGCAGCAATTAAAGTCTCTTTGCCTTCTTTAAAAGCAACATATATGTTTCAAACCCAATAACAGGTAAATAAAGTGGGTAATTAGTACTACAAAAAGTTTCACTTAGAGGTAGAAAATTTCTTTAAATAACTTGTACTATTCTAGTAAGTTTTTGCTTAAGAATATTCGGCTAAAAATGAGGAAATGGAAAAGACAAAAAATAACTTTTAAAATTTATTTAGTGCTAAATAAAAATAACAATACTCTCTAATAATTAAAAAAGCCAATGAATTAAACACAATTCTACTTAAATATATCTTTTCAAATACAAGTTTGAAGATCATCATACTATAAAAAAGCATAATGTAACTGTTACAACAAAAGTATCTCTGTAATGTGAAAATGGAGTTTAGGTTATGGGTTTTCAGAACTCAGTTACCTAAAGAAAGAGTAAATTTTCTTTCTAGTTTCAGTAAATTTTGTTGGAACAGTAATCCAACAATGTGTAAAGGAAAATAAGCCATTTCCTACAAGCCTGACTGAGCCATTCAGAAACAGGAAAAGCAAACAAATTAAATGTAGTATTACAATTACCATTATTTTCTTTATTCTTGCAAAATGTTATTCAGTGTTAAACAATGAATTTATGTGATAATACCCAGGTGCCTAAGCCCTTTTTCACTTAATAAACATGAGTTATAAGCATTAAAAACATTTTTTAAAAGGAAAATAGCTTGCTATTTCAGTATTCAAACTTCCAATTACTGAGTAACCCAATTGTTCACTGTAAATGCCTAAGAAAATAGTGAATGATCCAGCAGCAGATTGTATAAAGTTTTAAAATACTAGAGTCATGTAATAGTAACTAGTGCCGCTCCCAAGTGTTTAAATTTTACACAAGTAAGAAATACCTAAACACAACATGTTTACTATGATTCTACGAAAAAACAGATGTCACATTCAAACACGTGACTTTATGAGCTTGTCTCACTGTCCAAATAAGTGTACAGAAGTGTTCTCATTGTGGGTTCTTTCCCTCTTCAGTTCAGTTCAGTTGCTCAGTCGTGTCCGACTCTTTACAACCCCATGAACTGCAGCACACCAGGCCTCCCTGTCCATCACCAACTCCCAGAGTCCACCCAAACCCATGTCCACTGAGTCAGTGATGCCATCCACCCATCTCTTCCTCTGTTGTCCCCTTCTCCTCCTGCCCTCAATCTTTCCCAGCATCAGGGTCTTTTCCAATGAGTCAGCTCTTCGCATCAGGTGACCAAAGTGTTACAGTTTCAGCTTCAACATCAGTCCTTCCAATGAACATCCAGGACTGACTTCCTTTAGGATGGACTGGCTGGATCTCCTTGCAGTCCAAGGGACTCCTGAGTCTTCTCCAACACCACAGTTCAAAAGCATCAATTCTTTAGCACTCAGCTTTCTTTATAGTCCAACTCTCATATCCATACATCACTTTCCCCCTTACATCTCTGAAAATGCCATTAAGGAACCTGGCTTGTCCTGGATCAGTGGTTCTCAAACTTTAGTTTGTCCTAGCTCAGGCTGCTACAACAAATATACCATGGACTGATGGGTTAAGCAATATTAATTTCTCACAGTTCTGGAAGCTGGAAAGTCCAAAAAACAAGGTGCTAGCAAATTCAGGATGGGGTTTAGCTAACTTCTTGCAGCTAGCTGCCTCTTGTCTGCTGTGCTCAGGTGGCCTTTCCTCAGTGTATGCTCATGCCAAAAAAGAAGTAGAGACTAGCTCTCTGGTCTCTTCTTGTAAGGCTATAACAGAGGAAAACAGAATGGGAAAGACTAGAGATACCATGAAAATTTCTTCAGGAAAATTAAAGATACCAAGGGAATATTTCATGCAAAGATGGGCTCAGTAAAGGACAGAAATGGTATGGACCTAACAGAAGCAGAAGATATTAAGAAGAGGTGGCAAGAATACAAGGAAAACTACACTAAAAAGATCTTAATGACCCAGATAACCACAATGGTGTAATCACTCACCTAGAGCCAGACATCCTGGTGTGCAAAGTCAAGTGAGCTTTAGGAGGCATCACTACAAACAAAGCTAGTGGAAGTGATAGAATTCCAGTTGAGCTATGTCAAACTCTAAAAGATGATGCTGTGAAAGTGCTGCATGCAATATGCTAGCAAATTTGGAAAACTCATCAGTGGCCACAGGACTGTAAAAGGTCAGTTTTCATTCCAGTCACAGTGAAGGGCAATGCCAAAGAAGGTTCAGACTACCACCAACTGCACTCATCTCACACACTAGCAAAGTAATGCTTAAAATTCTCCAAGCCAGGCTTCAACTGTTCATGAACAGAGAACTTCCAGGTGTTCAAGCTGGATTTAGAAAAAGCAGAAGAACCAGAGATCAAATTGCCAACATCTGTTGTATCATTGAGAAAGCAAGAGAGTTCCAGAAAAACATCTACTTCTGCTTTGCTACACTAAAGCCTTTGACTGTGTGGATCACAACAAACTGTGGAAAATTCTTCAAGAGACAGGAATGCCAGACTACCTAACCTGCTTCCCAAGAAACATGTATGCAAGTCAAGAAGCAACAGTTAGAACCAGATGTGGAAGAAGGGATTGGTTCCAAATTGGGAAAGGAGTATGTCAAGGCTGTATATTGTCACCCTGCTTATTTAACTTATATGCAGAGTACATCATGCGAAATGCCAGGCTGGATGAAGCATAAGCTGGAATCAAGATTGCCAGGAGAAATATCAATAACCTCAGATATGCAGATGACACCACCCGTATGGCAGAAATCAAAAAGGAACTAAAGAGCCTCTTGATGAAAGTGAAGGAGGAGAATTAAAAAGCTGGCTTAAAACTCAACATTCAGAAAACAAAGATCATGGCATCTGGTCCCATCACTTCATATTCAGGACAGATTTCATTTAGAATGGACTGGTTGGATCTCCTTGCAGTCCAAGGGAATCTTCAAGGGTCTTCTCTTGAGACCACAGTTCAAAAGCATCAATTCTTCAGCCCTCAGCTTTCTTTACAGTCCAACTCTCATATCCATACATGACTACTGGACAACCATAGCTTTGACTAGATGGATCTTTGCTGGCAAAGTAATGTCTCTGCTTTTTAATATGCTGTCTAGATTGCTCATAGCTTTTCTTCCAAGGAGCAGTTCAGTTCAGTTCAGTTCAGTCAATCAGTTGTGTCTGACCCTTTGTGACCCCACAAACCACAGCATGCCAGGCCTCCCTGTCCATCACCATCTCCTGGAGTTTACCCAAACTCACATCCATTGAGTCGATGATACCATCCAACCATCTTATCCTCTGTTGTCCCCTTCTCCTCCCACCCTCAACCTTTCCCAGCATCAGAGTCTTTTCAAAAAAGTCAACTCTTCACATCAGGTAGTCAAACTATTGGAGTTTCAGCTTCAACATCAGTCCTTCCAACGAACACCCAGGACTGATCCCCTCCAGGATGGACTGGTTGGATCTCCTTGCAGTCCAAGGGACTCTCAAGAGTCTTCTCCAACACCACAGTTCAAAAGCATCAATTCTTCGGTGCTCAGCTTTCTTCACAGTCCAACTCTCACACCATAAATGACTATTGGAAAAATCATAGCCTTGACGATATGGACCTTTGTGGACAAAGTAATGTCTGTTTTTTAATATGCTTTCTAGGTTGGTCATAACTTTCCTTCCAAGGAGTAAGCATCTTTTAATTTCATGGCTGCAATCACCATTTGCAGTGATTTTGGAGCCCCCCAAAATCAAGTCAGCCACTGTTTCCACAGTTTCCCCATCTACTTGCCATGAAGTGATGGGACCAGATGCCATGATCTTTGTTTTCTGAATGTTGAGCTTTAAGCCAACTTTTTCACTCTCCTCTTTCACTTTTATCAAGAGGCTCTTTAGTTCCTCTTCACATTCTGCCATAAATGTGGTGTCATCTGCATATCTGAGATTATTGATATTTCTCCTGGTGATCTTGATTCCAGCTTGTGCTTCCTCCAGCCCGGAATTTCTCATGATGTACTCTGCATATAAGTTAAATAAGCAGGGTGACAGTATACAGCCTTGATGTACTCCTTTTCCTATTTGGAACCAGTCTGTTATTCCATGTCCAATTCTAACTATTGCTTCCTGACCTGCATACATGTTTCTCAAGAGGCAGGTCAGGTGGTCTGATATTCCAATCTCTTTCAGAATGTTCCACAGTTTGTTGTGACCCACAGAGTCAAAGGCTTTGGCATAGTCAATAAAGCAGAAGTAAATGTTTTTCTGGAACTCTCTTGCCTTTTTGTTGATCCAACAGATGTTTGCAATTTGATTTCTGGTTCCTCTGACTTTTCTAAATCCAGGTTGAATATCTGGAAGTTCACAGTTCATGTATTGTTGAAGCCTGACTTGGAGAATTTTAAGCACTACTCTGCTAGTGTGTGCGATGAGTGCAATTGTGTGGTAGTTTGAACATTCTTTGGCATTGCCTTCTTTGAGACTGGAATTAAAACTGACCTTTTCCAGTCCACTGGCCACTGCTGAGTTTTCCAAATCTGCTGACATATTGAGTGCAGCACTTTCACAGCATCTTTTATGATTTGAAATAGCTCGACTGGAATTCCATCACCTCTACTCACTTTGATCATAGTGATGATTCCTCAGGCCCACTAGACTTCACATTCCAGGACGTCTGGTTCTAGGTGAGTGATCATACCATCGTGGTTATCTGAGTCATGAAGATCTTTTTTGTACAGTTTTTCTGTGTATTCTTGCNGAAAATAAGCCATTTCCTACAAGCCTGACTGAGCCATTCAGAAACAGGAAAAGCAAACAAATTAAATGTAGTATTACAATTACCATTATTTTCTTTATTCTTGCAAAATGTTATTCAGTGTTAAACAATGAATTTATGTGATAATACCCAGGTGCCTAAGCCCTTTTTCACTTAATAAACATGAGTTATAAGCATTAAAAACATTTTTTAAAAGGAAAATAGCTTGCTATTTCAGTATTCAAACTTCCAATTACTGAGTAACCCAATTGTTCACTGTAAATGCCTAAGAAAATAGTGAATGATCCAGCAGCAGATTGTATAAAGTTTTAAAATACTAGAGTCATGTAATAGTAACTAGTGCCGCTCCCAAGTGTTTAAATTTTACACAAGTAAGAAATACCTAAACACAACATGTTTACTATGATTCTACGAAAAAACAGATGTCACATTCAAACACGTGACTTTATGAGCTTGTCTCACTGTCCAAATAAGTGTACAGAAGTGTTCTCATTGTGGGTTCTTTCCCTCTTCAGTTCAGTTCAGTTGCTCAGTCGTGTCCGACTCTTTACAACCCCATGAACTGCAGCACACCAGGCCTCCCTGTCCATCACCAACTCCCAGAGTCCACCCAAACCCATGTCCACTGAGTCAGTGATGCCATCCACCCATCTCTTCCTCTGTTGTCCCCTTCTCCTCCTGCCCTCAATCTTTCCCAGCATCAGGGTCTTTTCCAATGAGTCAGCTCTTCGCATCAGGTGACCAAAGTGTTACAGTTTCAGCTTCAACATCAGTCCTTCCAATGAACATCCAGGACTGACTTCCTTTAGGATGGACTGGCTGGATCTCCTTGCAGTCCAAGGGACTCCTGAGTCTTCTCCAACACCACAGTTCAAAAGCATCAATTCTTTAGCACTCAGCTTTCTTTATAGTCCAACTCTCATATCCATACATCACTTTCCCCCTTACATCTCTGAAAATGCCATTAAGGAACCTGGCTTGTCCTGGATCAGTGGTTCTCAAACTTTAGTTTGTCCTAGCTCAGGCTGCTACAACAAATATACCATGGACTGATGGGTTAAGCAATATTAATTTCTCACAGTTCTGGAAGCTGGAAAGTCCAAAAAACAAGGTGCTAGCAAATTCAGGATGGGGTTTAGCTAACTTCTTGCAGCTAGCTGCCTCTTGTCTGCTGTGCTCAGGTGGCCTTTCCTCAGTGTATGCTCATGCCAAAAAAGAAGTAGAGACTAGCTCTCTGGTCTCTTCTTGTAAGGCTATAACAGAGGAAAACAGAATGGGAAAGACTAGAGATACCATGAAAATTTCTTCAGGAAAATTAAAGATACCAAGGGAATATTTCATGCAAAGATGGGCTCAGTAAAGGACAGAAATGGTATGGACCTAACAGAAGCAGAAGATATTAAGAAGAGGTGGCAAGAATACAAGGAAAACTACACTAAAAAGATCTTAATGACCCAGATAACCACAATGGTGTAATCACTCACCTAGAGCCAGACATCCTGGTGTGCAAAGTCAAGTGAGCTTTAGGAGGCATCACTACAAACAAAGCTAGTGGAAGTGATAGAATTCCAGTTGAGCTATGTCAAACTCTAAAAGATGATGCTGTGAAAGTGCTGCATGCAATATGCTAGCAAATTTGGAAAACTCATCAGTGGCCACAGGACTGTAAAAGGTCAGTTTTCATTCCAGTCACAGTGAAGGGCAATGCCAAAGAAGGTTCAGACTACCACCAACTGCACTCATCTCACACACTAGCAAAGTAATGCTTAAAATTCTCCAAGCCAGGCTTCAACTGTTCATGAACAGAGAACTTCCAGGTGTTCAAGCTGGATTTAGAAAAAGCAGAAGAACCAGAGATCAAATTGCCAACATCTGTTGTATCATTGAGAAAGCAAGAGAGTTCCAGAAAAACATCTACTTCTGCTTTGCTACACTAAAGCCTTTGACTGTGTGGATCACAACAAACTGTGGAAAATTCTTCAAGAGACAGGAATGCCAGACTACCTAACCTGCTTCCCAAGAAACATGTATGCAAGTCAAGAAGCAACAGTTAGAACCAGATGTGGAAGAAGGGATTGGTTCCAAATTGGGAAAGGAGTATGTCAAGGCTGTATATTGTCACCCTGCTTATTTAACTTATATGCAGAGTACATCATGCGAAATGCCAGGCTGGATGAAGCATAAGCTGGAATCAAGATTGCCAGGAGAAATATCAATAACCTCAGATATGCAGATGACACCACCCGTATGGCAGAAATCAAAAAGGAACTAAAGAGCCTCTTGATGAAAGTGAAGGAGGAGAATTAAAAAGCTGGCTTAAAACTCAACATTCAGAAAACAAAGATCATGGCATCTGGTCCCATCACTTCATATTCAGGACAGATTTCATTTAGAATGGACTGGTTGGATCTCCTTGCAGTCCAAGGGAATCTTCAAGGGTCTTCTCTTGAGACCACAGTTCAAAAGCATCAATTCTTCAGCCCTCAGCTTTCTTTACAGTCCAACTCTCATATCCATACATGACTACTGGACAACCATAGCTTTGACTAGATGGATCTTTGCTGGCAAAGTAATGTCTCTGCTTTTTAATATGCTGTCTAGATTGCTCATAGCTTTTCTTCCAAGGAGCAGTTCAGTTCAGTTCAGTTCAGTCAATCAGTTGTGTCTGACCCTTTGTGACCCCACAAACCACAGCATGCCAGGCCTCCCTGTCCATCACCATCTCCTGGAGTTTACCCAAACTCACATCCATTGAGTCGATGATACCATCCAACCATCTTATCCTCTGTTGTCCCCTTCTCCTCCCACCCTCAACCTTTCCCAGCATCAGAGTCTTTTCAAAAAAGTCAACTCTTCACATCAGGTAGTCAAACTATTGGAGTTTCAGCTTCAACATCAGTCCTTCCAACGAACACCCAGGACTGATCCCCTCCAGGATGGACTGGTTGGATCTCCTTGCAGTCCAAGGGACTCTCAAGAGTCTTCTCCAACACCACAGTTCAAAAGCATCAATTCTTCGGTGCTCAGCTTTCTTCACAGTCCAACTCTCACACCATAAATGACTATTGGAAAAATCATAGCCTTGACGATATGGACCTTTGTGGACAAAGTAATGTCTGTTTTTTAATATGCTTTCTAGGTTGGTCATAACTTTCCTTCCAAGGAGTAAGCATCTTTTAATTTCATGGCTGCAATCACCATTTGCAGTGATTTTGGAGCCCCCCAAAATCAAGTCAGCCACTGTTTCCACAGTTTCCCCATCTACTTGCCATGAAGTGATGGGACCAGATGCCATGATCTTTGTTTTCTGAATGTTGAGCTTTAAGCCAACTTTTTCACTCTCCTCTTTCACTTTTATCAAGAGGCTCTTTAGTTCCTCTTCACATTCTGCCATAAATGTGGTGTCATCTGCATATCTGAGATTATTGATATTTCTCCTGGTGATCTTGATTCCAGCTTGTGCTTCCTCCAGCCCGGAATTTCTCATGATGTACTCTGCATATAAGTTAAATAAGCAGGGTGACAGTATACAGCCTTGATGTACTCCTTTTCCTATTTGGAACCAGTCTGTTATTCCATGTCCAATTCTAACTATTGCTTCCTGACCTGCATACATGTTTCTCAAGAGGCAGGTCAGGTGGTCTGATATTCCAATCTCTTTCAGAATGTTCCACAGTTTGTTGTGACCCACAGAGTCAAAGGCTTTGGCATAGTCAATAAAGCAGAAGTAAATGTTTTTCTGGAACTCTCTTGCCTTTTTGTTGATCCAACAGATGTTTGCAATTTGATTTCTGGTTCCTCTGACTTTTCTAAATCCAGGTTGAATATCTGGAAGTTCACAGTTCATGTATTGTTGAAGCCTGACTTGGAGAATTTTAAGCACTACTCTGCTAGTGTGTGCGATGAGTGCAATTGTGTGGTAGTTTGAACATTCTTTGGCATTGCCTTCTTTGAGACTGGAATTAAAACTGACCTTTTCCAGTCCACTGGCCACTGCTGAGTTTTCCAAATCTGCTGACATATTGAGTGCAGCACTTTCACAGCATCTTTTATGATTTGAAATAGCTCGACTGGAATTCCATCACCTCTACTCACTTTGATCATAGTGATGATTCCTCAGGCCCACTAGACTTCACATTCCAGGACGTCTGGTTCTAGGTGAGTGATCATACCATCGTGGTTATCTGAGTCATGAAGATCTTTTTTGTACAGTTTTTCTGTGTATTCTTGCCACCTCTCATTATCTTCTGCTTCTGTTAGGTCCATACTGTTTCTCTCTGTTATTGAGCCCATCTTTGCATGAAACATTCCCTTAGTATCTCTAATTTTCCTGAAGAGATCTCTAGTCTTTCCTATTCTATTGTTTTCCTCTATTTGTTTGCATTGAGTGCTGAGCAAGGCATTCTTATCTCTCCTTGCTATTCTTTGGAACTCTGCATTCAGATGGGTATATCTTTCCTTTTCTCCTTGGCCTTTCCCTTCTCCTCTTTTCTCAGCTATTTGTAAGGCCACCTCAGACAACAATTTTCCTTTTTGCTTTTCTTTTCCTGGGGATGGTCTTGATCGGTGTCCCTGCACAGTATCATGAACCTCTGTCCATAGTTCTTCAGGCACTCTATCGGACCTAATCCCTTGAATCTATTTGTCACTTCCAGTGAATAATCATAAGGGATTTGATTTAGGTCATACCTGAATGGTCTAGTCGTTTTCCCTACTTTCTTCAATTTAACTCTGAATTTGGCAATAAGGAGTTCATGATCTGAGCCACAGTCAGCTCCTGGTCTTGTTTTTGCTGACATTAAGGAGCTTCTCCATCTTCGACTGCAAAGAATATAGTCAATCTGGTTTCGGTATTGACCATCGGGTGCTGTCCATGTGTAGAGGCTTCTCTTGTGTTGTTGGAAGAGTGTATTTACTATGATCAGTGTGTTCTCTTGGAAAAACTCGATTAGCCTTTGCCCTGCTTCATTTTGTATTCCAAGGCCAAATTTGCCCGTTACTCTAGGTATCTCTGTACTTCCTACTTTTGCAATCCAGTCCCCTATAATGAAAAGGACATCTTTTATGGGTGTTAGTTCTAGAAGGTCTTGTAGGTGTTCATAGAACTTAGCTTCTTCAGCATTACTGTTCGGGGCATGGACTTGGATTACTGTGATATTGAATGGCTTACACTGGAAATGAATAGAGATCATTATGTCATGTTTGAGATTGCATCCAAGAACTGCATTTCAGACTCTTTTGTTGACTATGAAGGCTACTCCATTTCTTCTAAGGGATTTTTGCCCACAGTAGTAGATATAATGGTCATCTGAGTTAAATTCACCCATTCCCATCCATTTTAGTTCACTGATTCCTAAAATGTTGATGTTCACTCTTGCCATCTCCTGTTTGCTCACTTCCAATTTACCTTGATTCATGGACCTAACATTTCAGGTTCCTATGCAGTATTGTCACATGGGACTTCCTTCCATCATCAGTCACATCTACTGCTAGGTGTTGTTTTTTCTTTGGCTCACTCTCTTCATTCTTTCTGGAGTTATTTTCCCACTGTTCTCCAGTAGCATACTGGGCACCTACCAACCTGGGGAGTTCATATTTCAGTGTCCTATTTTTTTTTTTTTGGCCCTATCATACTGTTTATGGGATTCTCAAGGCAAAAATACCAAAGTGGTTTACCATTCTCTTCTCCAGTGGACCACATTTTATCAGAACTCTCCACTTTTAGTAGACTTTTAGTTCAGTTCAGCTCAGTTCAATCTCTCAGTTGTGTCCAACTGTTTGCGACCCCTTGGACTGTAGCACACCAGGCTTCCCTGTCCATCACCAGCTCCTGAAGCTTCCTCAGACTTAAGTCCATTGAGTTGGTGATGCCATCCAACCATCTCATCCTCTGTCATCCCCTTCTCCTCCTGCCTTCAATATTTCCAAACATCAGGGTCTTTTCCAATGAGTCAGTTCTTTGCATCAGGTGGCGAAAGTATTGGAGACTTTTAGGAAGTATACAAATATGGATCCTTCCTCCCCTGAGGGACAGGCCCCTTTCACTATGTATTTCATAGCCCAGTCTGCCCCAGACATCAGGCACAAAATTCAGAAAGCAACTTCTTAGCCTCAGACTCCAGTGAATCATTTGCTCCAATTGGCTTATTCAGTTTTTAAAAATAAGGATATGGCCAAAAAGGCTGAACATACCAAGGAAAATATGCAAAAGACCCAAATGATTGCAATGGTTTTTTCTGCTCAGAGACCACCAACTAATCTTCCCACTCATTAGCATATTAAATTGCCCAGCCTATAAAAACTAAACACGCCACATTTCATATAGGAACTTGCCCTCTGTGATGGCCCCCACTCTCTCTGTTGTGTGGATCTCTGAATCTGAGTAAATCCACTTCTTACCTATCACTCTGTCACTCACTAAATTCTTTCTGCAATGANTCTTCCCACTCATTAGCATATGAAATTGCCCAGCCTATAAAAACTAAACACGCCACATTTCATATAGGAACTTGCCCTCTGTGATGGCCCCCATTCTCTCTGTGGTGTGGATCTCTGAATCTGAGTAAATCCACTTCTTACCTATCACTCTGTCACTCACTAAATTCTTTCTGCAATGATACAGCGAGAACCTGAGTTTCATTAGGTCCTGAAACCAGGTACCGAATCCCAGCACATGGGTTCAAGTTCCAATCTGAGGTACACAGTTTGAATTTATTCTTCAAAATGAAATGTAAATCTAAAGTTTTTTACTTTTAGAAGTTTTGAAAATTTTGAGATTTACATTTTAAGGTGAGAGTACTTGAATATATTATCATACTATTAAACACCTTACTTATTAATTTTTAAACTACTTTCTTATTTAATACTTAACCTTCTCAAAGAGGAGCTTTCAGCCCAATAGGCTGAACTTTTGCAGACAGACAAAACTTACCATATGGTTTCAAAAGGAATATATTTGACTTTTGATATTTCCAAGCATGATGGATCTTAAAGAGGCTCACGGAGACTGGTAATGAGTAAAATATGGCCCTTATACCAATCCTAGCTTTCTGTTTGCTTTGTAAATAAAGCTTTAGTTTATTTACAAATTCTCCAAGCAAGGCTTCAACAACATGAGAACCAAGAACTTCCAGGTGTTCAAGCTGGATTTAGAAAAGGCAGAGGGACCAGAGATCAAATTGCCAACATCCATTGGATCATAGAAAAAAGGAGAGAGTTCCAAAGAAACACCTACTTCTGTTTTATTGACTATGCCAAAGCCTTTGACTGTGTGGATCACAACAAACTGTGGAAAATTCCAGAGACTGGAATACCAGACCACCTTACCTGCCTTCTGAGAAATTGGTATGCAGGTCAAGAGCCAACAGTTAGAACCAGACATGGAAAAACAGCCTGAGTATGTGAAGGTTGTATATTGTCACCTTACTTATTTAACTTATATGCAGAGTACATCATGTGAAATGCCGGGCTGGATGAAGCACAAGATGGAATCAAGATGGCCGGGAGAAATATCAATAACCTCAGATATGCAGATGACACCACCCTTATGGCAGAAAGTGAAGAGGAACTAAAGAGCCTATTGATGAAAGTGAAAGAGGAGAGTTTACAAGTTGGCTTAAAACTCAACATTCAGAAAAATAAGATCATGGCATCTGGTCCCATCACTTCATGGCAAATAGATGGGGAAACAATGGAAACAGTGACAGACTTTATTTTCTTGGGCTCCAAAATCACTGTGGATGGTGACTGCAGCCCTATAATTAAAAGACGCTTGCTCCTTGGAAGCAAAGGTATGACCAACCTAGACAGCATATTAAAAAGCACAGATATTACTTTGCCAACAAGAGTCCATCTATTCAAAGGTAAGTTTTTTCAGTAGTCATGTATGGATGTGAGAGTTGGACTATAAAGACAGCTGAGTGCCGAAGAATTGATGCTTTTGAATTGTGGTGTTGGAGAAGACTCTTGAGAGCCCTTTGGACTCCAAGGAGATCCAAGCAGTCCATCCTAAATGAAATCTGTCCTGAATATTCTTTGGAAAGACTGATTCTAAAGCTGAAACTGCAATACTTTGACCACCTGAGGAGAAGATTGAATGTAGGAGGAGAAGGGGATGATAGAGGATGAGTTGGTTGGATGGCATAACTGACTCGATGGACAGGATTTTGAGCAAGTTCAGTGAGTTGGTAATGGACAGGGAAGCCTGGCGTGCTGCAGTCCATGGGGCTGCACAGAATTGAACGTGACTGTGTGACCTCACTGAACTCAACTGAAAGCTTTAGTGGAATGCATCCATGCTTGTTTGTTTACATATGATGTAGGTTTGCTTTCAGACTACACAGCAGAGTTAAATAGTCTGACACAGACCTTCTGGCGTGCAAACCAAAAATATTTACTAGCTGGTTCTTTTCTGAAAAAGCTTGGCAACCCCTGATATAGTTGAAAACACAAGACTAGTATGATGGCTGATTTCAGTAGGGAAGAACCTGCCACATGACCCCTGGAACCAATAAGGCTATAATATCAATCTCTACTACTTTTGCAATTTAACATTTTGAAAACCTCTTTGCCCCTCCTTTCTTGCTTTCTTTACTTCAGTTACATAATTACTGACATTTCCAGATAATCCTTCCCTCCTTTATTCCTGGGACTTTTGGGCCTCAATCCCCCACACCCTCTCCTCCTCTCAGCCCCCACCAACACCTCCCATTTCTTCACCCTAGCACCCAGTTTTGATAGGTATCCTTCTCAAGCTCGCACAGCAATGAAAGTGTTAGTTGCTCCTCTTGTCTGACTCTTTGCCACCCATGGACTGTAGCCCACCAGGCTCCTCTGTCCATGGATTCTCTAGGCAAGAACACTGGAGTGGGTTGCCATTTCCCTCTCCATGGGGTCTTCCCCACTCACGGACTGAACCCAGGTCTCTCACATTGCAGGCAGAGTCTTTACTGTTTGAGCACAGCACTGGAAGCACAGCACTGCTGACCTACAAAGCGCCAGAAACTGGTTTATTTTCACCCCCGTACTGACATCCTTCCAGTTGTCTTTTCAATACCTGACCAAATATCACTCGATAAAGTGTGATGGTATAAATGAATGAATGAATTTTGAGCTCTTCTTGATATGTGATCTCTATTACCTGAGTGGATTAAATTGGCAAATGTTTAGAATACCAAACACTGAAAGGAATAGAATTTAGTATGTCATCCGTCTCTAGAGAGAATGTTGTTTCTATGTGCAGAAGCGGTAAAGGAAATTGCGCAGGGAAGGTTGATTTTAAAAGAGTCTTATTACAGGAAAAACAAACAAACAAACAAACAAAAAAAACAAACCCCACATGGTCATCCACTGAGAGCCCTCTAATGTGGAATGGTCTGGTGGGAGGGTTTGATCAGAAGCCTCACAAATTCCAAAGCCTGATTTTGTAGGTTTAGCGAATTTATCTCTTAGTGGCAGACTAATGTTAAACAGAATCTTGGGACTAAATGGCAATTCAATTTACAATCAGAAATGTAATTGCCTCAAAAAACAGGAATATTTTAAACTACTTGACAAGGCCATTTTGTCTCTGTGGGCAATCTGTGCAAGAAGTCAAATCACAATCAGTGAATTATTCGTTTAATTAATTTATTAATTTACAATGAGGCATAGCAGTGAGATTTTGCCTCTGGGATTGGCCCGTGCTCTTTTGCTTAACACATTTTTCTTTCTATATGTTAATATATTTCATCAGGTTAGGGGATTTTACATATCTCTGCTCTGATCTACTGTGGTTTAATTTTCTAAAGGCAGTCTTACTATACTTATCTCCTAGGGTTGGAAAGAAGAGTAGAGTACTGATAATTCTTATGTATTTTAAAAAGTCTATAAGAAAGATAAAAACAATATGTGAAATACTTATTATACAAATAGCTCATTCATAGGTCTATAATCATAAGGTATCAAACAAAAAATAATGAGCAGATACTTTACAGAAGAAGGTTTTTTAAACTGAGAAAATAACTTCAAATTAGTGCAAGTTAACAAGTTCAGTGGCCATTGTTGGTTGTTTTGTTTGTTTATTGAAGGTTTATTTTTAAAGGAAGAAGTAAAACAACTACATTAAATATCTGGAATAAAAGAATAGCTAAATTAAGTATAGTATATCATTAGATGGATAGTTTTAGAGGCATTAAACATAACTGTCAAAGGAATAATGTAGAAAATGAAAAAAATGATAATATAAAACTAAGTGACTATATTAATATTTTATTTTACTATGCCCAAAAGTTGATATTTAAAAAGACTAGAAGAAAGTATCCAAGAATATTGATAGTAATTTTGTATAGGGGACAGGAATTGAATATAAAGTACTTTCTTATTTTATGAAATTATAATATTTTAAAAATTAGGATTAGTTAAAATAAGTGGTGGCCAGATACTCACTAATGTCCTTACTGTTTTAAAGGGATTATTACTCAAATAAAGCCAAAATTTGTCAAACTGAGGAAAAGAACAAGTTTAGAATGAGAGGTCTTTTATAATGTTATTTATATAAAACAGAAAATAATACCATCTACCATTTATTCAAACATACATATGTAGTAAATATACAGAAGCATGAATGGAAACAAACATGTAAACTTCATGTAAACAAACATGTAAACTTTCTAGGAAGTTTAACCTAGAAAACAAGACAGGCAAGCAAAAATGGGACTTCAACTGTGCAAGTTAGCATATTTCTTAAAAAAAAGTAAATATGTGCAGTCAGTATGGTAGAAAGACAACACCTCTAAAATGCAGGTGGTGTATACATGATTATGTATCAGGTATTTTGTTGTAAATGTTCTTTCTTCCTGTCTTTATATTTGAAATCCATTTTATTTAAAGAAATCTATTTTAAGTCTCATGTTCACAGGGCTACTGATGGAGCCATCCATGAGCCCAAAATAAATTATAGAAGTGCTTCATATGTAAGCCTTTTCTTGAAAGTTAGGAAAAAATATTATGAATCTGCATAGCATAGAATGGGAAGGCAGCAGGGCACAACATTTAAAAGAATGACAGAGATGTTGAGGACATAGCATAAACTGGTTAGCACCAACTAGGTCCAAAATGGTGGACAAGTGAACTTCCACTAGACCTTCAGCCTCATTATACACTTATTATAATACATCAGAATGCTAAACTCACCTACAGACACCAGGACAGTTCTAAGCCTAGCCATAAAAAGCCAAAAGTGGGCAGTGACCCAATTCCTGGAAATCCCCACTCCATCCCCAAAATAGTTGGAATAATCCTTCCACTCATTCGCCTATAAAAACTAACCACGCTGTATCTTAGGGCCTCTTACCTTCTGAGATGGTCCAGACTCTATCTATGGAGTGTGTATCTTCCCGGATTCGTCATCTTTTACTTTACTATGACTCTTGAATTCTTTCCTGAGGGAAGCCAAGAAACCATACTAGGCACTGTTCCAGGGACTCGCCTGAGACCCAAGATGTGNGAATGATGATAAGACTTACCTCAAAGGCTCTTCTGAAGATCAGATGAGATAATGCATTAAAACCCCTGGTGCTGAGCAAATGTTCTCCAAGCACTCATCATAATTATTTTATGGTTGGAGAAGAAGCCTTGACTTTGGTCAGCTGATTGCTTTGAGAAAGACTGGGATTCATTCAAGGGTGTGCTGAGTCCTCAGCAGTAATCAAATGAAAGACATACTGATATTTTACATCATGGTATGAGTTTCATTGTNGAGAAGAAGCCTTGACTTTGGTCAGCTGATTGCTTTGAGAAAGACTGGGATTCATTCAAGGGTGTGCTGAGTCCTCAGCAGTAATCAAATGAAAGACATACTGATATTTTACATCATGGTATGAGTTTCATTGTATGTAGTCTTAATGGGCAAAAAGCACAGTAGAAAACACAGACATTAGTACTTAGTACCTTTAGGACAGAGCATCACACGAAATATTTAATTGTACGGCAGGAATTCCATTTGCCTGAAACACATACACTTTGAAGTTACGGTGAGAACACAGCAAACTATTAGGACAAGCATTAGAACTTGATGCAGACTTATTTTCTTTTTAGTATATGTTATTAAATCGGGTGTCATGTGTGCATTTGAACTGGGCATTCAGCATCTACTTTTGTCTAGAGAAAAAGCCCTCTGCCCTAATGTGGAAAGTTCGGGTTAGTATTTCACACATGTAAGAAGTTCTTTGCAGTCTGGGGAGCCAGATAGCTTGTGAACTGAATCCCCTAGCATGCTGTCCCAGGGTGTCTGGGTTCAGAGTCATCCTGAAGCCAATGTAGACCAAGTCTTGCTGGCAGGAAAGATGGCTCCCAGCACAGAACACGGTAGGACATCCAATGAAACCACAGGCAACGAGATCCGACTCATCTTCGGACGTCTGCAATAATCAGCTCCTTAGCGTTGCTAGTTTGCTAGCAATGAGGATGGGGGGTCTGATTGCTCCCTGGCCCCCTTCTCCTGGAGACCTTAGTGTCGAGCTGGTACAAACCCAGAGTACCACTGACAACTCTAATTTGTTTCAACCTTTCCTGGAGCTTTCTCATCAGCAGCATCGTGGGCTCGTACTTCTTTCCTGAGAGCCTGGAACTCCTGTTTTATTAGCCTGACATTTTGTTCTGACCTGTGTTGACAGCTTCTGGCCTCTGGTGGGCACTCTGTTTAGTCGCTCCTTTTATTTATAACTTACGCTCTTTTCCTCGGCTCAGACAAACTCATTGATTTGTGATCTGGTCACACTTGCGTTGCTCTATCTAATGTAAAATCTCCAGCATCTCTCTTTTTTGTCCATGGCATTTATTCGGCTTCTTGCATTTTCATTTGGCACACACTCATGTTCTGATTATGGATTTAAACGTCTGCATCAAATCAGTGAGAAAGAATAGCTCCGGGTTAGAGAGACCCACCGGGAACTATGCCTTACGAGTGTTAAGCACTTCATGATTTTACAGAGCCATCTACATACATGGAATATCTTATGTGACTCTCACGACAACCCTGTGAGGTGAGTGATACAATGCCCATTTCACAGCCGAGGGAATGAAAGTGGGCAGACACATAGAGACGCTACTGAGAATTCTTCTAGAACCTTAATATCCTGAATCCTGGGACTATATGTGTTAAAACTTGAAGGGAAGGAGAGGTGAGGAAATTCCATCTGTTGGTTAATAGAGAGAGATAGACATTCAAAATGAACAAGGAATCCCATAGCTTTCTTTTTTTATAGCTTGTCTTTTCCTATTTTTTCTCCTTTCTCATTTTCAGCTTTTTTACCTACAAAAAATATTTCCAGTTCTACTGATATATTTCTTTTTCTCGAGGATCTATACAGGATATTTAAAGCATAAAGAATTACTTAAAAAAATGTTTTTCTTTATAGTTTTTATTGAGTAACATAACTAACACACTTAGAAACTTTGTTTTTACATGTGCTTTTACCAAGGATATTAAATGCAGCAGGCTGGTGAAAAGAGCTTTATAGAATAAAATAGTTTCAGCATTTTTTTTTTTATGAACAAAATGTTCTTGCTTGAAAGAGCCAGTAAATTTAAGGCAACAAATTTTGACTTTTTTTTTTTTTTTTTGGCTAAAAAATGTTGAAGGAACTGCCCCAGCTCCTCTTGACTTCATTATAACTTGAAAAACATATGCCATAAACTGGAGAAAAGAAGACAAGAAGGTAAACTAAGCAAATCAATTTACCTTTTTAAAATTCTAAGGAATTGAAGACTCTTGATCCCCTCTGAACACCCACAGAGCCCAGTTCCTTCCCCCATCTGGCCTTGCTCTAATGCATAACTGCTTGTGTCCATGTCTGTGTTTTTCAGGGACAATTAGTTCTGGAAGGCCAGAGACAACAGCTATCTTATTAGCTGTTAAGTCTAGCTCCAGGAGGTATATGGTAAACATATGCTGAACAAACAAATGGATTCACTTATGGCATCGCTATCTCTGGCTGAGACTGATATGTTTGAGGGTAAAGAACTCACATATAATCTGTTACCATGAAATTTCTCCTGGGAGCCAATGGATTCAGGAGACACTAGATGAGTGGGTGGCAGAATGATCCTGGCCTGGCTCTGTAGAGGGTAGGAGAGAGCAGTCTGCAAGTCAGTCCATGGAGGCATCCCAGCTCAGGGGCAGTGGTCATGGAGAGGTGCTGGAGAGTGGACAGGTATGAGCAGGGGAGCAGAGGCCCCCAGCAGCACCAAAGGACCAGGACAGGAAGGCATGCGGAAGCTGACACCATGTAGGAACCAAGGTCGTTTGGAGGAGCCACAAGGGGATCCTGGAGTCAGCTGTGCTGATGACTTGTCCAGAGATGAAGGGCCTTTTAATGAGATGGTAGCACGGGGAGTCCCGCCCAACCCACCTGATCTTCAAAGGGGCCTGCCCTAATACGATCAGGGAGTTACGCTGGTCCTGACACATATATGAAAGAGGAAATAAGAATGAAATTAGAACATGCTCCAGCACCATACACAAAAATAAATGCAAAATGGATTAAAGGCCTAAATGTAAAACCAGGTACTATCAAAATATTAGAGGAAAACACAGAACACTCTCTGACAAATATCACAACCTCCTAGAGTAATGAGAATAAAAACAAAAATAAGCACATAGGACCTAATTAAACTTATAAGCTTTTGCATAGCAAAGAAAATCATAAACACAATGAAAAGACAACCCACATAATGGGAGAAAATATTTGCAAAGTGACCGATAAGGGTTTCATTTCCAAAATATACAAACAGCTCATGGGGCTCAATACCAAGGAAACAAACAGCCCAATCAATAAAGGGACAGAAAATCTAAATAAATATTTCTTCAAAGAAGATACACACATGGCCAAGAGGCACATAAAAAGATGCTCAACATCACTAATTACCAGAGTAATGCAACTACAATGAGGTATCACCTCACACAGGTCAGAATGGCCATCATTTAAAAATCTACAAATGATAAATGCTTGCAAGGGTGTGGAGAAAAGAGAACCCTCCTACACTGTTGGTGAGAATCTAAACTGGTATAGCCACTACTACTAAGAACAATATGGAGGTTCCTTAAAAAGCTAAAAATAGAACTACCATATGATTCAGCATTCCCACTCCTGGGCATATATCCAGAGAAAGCCATAATTGGAAAAGACACATGTACCACAGTGCTCACTGCAGTACTATCTACAATAGCCAGGACATGGAAGCAACCTAAACGTCCATCAACAGAGGAATAAGGTGGTGTGGAAAATTACTCAGCCATAAAAAAGAATAAAGTAATGCTGTTTGCAGCAACATGGTTGGACCTAGAAACTGTCATACTAAATGAAGTGAGTCAGACACAGAAAGACAAATATCATAAGATACTGATTATATGTGGAATTTAAAAGAATGGTACAAATGAACCTACATGCAAAATGGAAACAGAGTCACAGATACAGAAAAGAAAAAAAAAAAAAACAGTTACAAAGGAGGAAGCGGAGAGGGATAGCTTGGGATTGGGATTTTCATATACACTCCACTACATGTAAAATAGATAACTAACAAGGACCTACTGTAGAGCACAAGGAATTCTACTTAATACTCTGTAATGATCTATAAAGGAACAGAATCTAAAAAAGAGTGGATATATGTACATGCATAACTGATTCATTCTGCTGTATAGCAAAAACTAACACAACAGTATAAATCGACTATGTGTGTATGCGCTAAGTCACTTCAGCTGTGTCCAACTCTGCGACCCTATAGACCATAGCGCTCTAGGCTCCTCTGTCCATGGGATTCTCCAGGCAAGAATACTGGAGTGGGTTGCCATGCCCTACTCCAGGGGATCTTCCCGATCTA
>SJYW01019391.1:824528-839790 GCA_006410735.1 Raphicerus campestris
AAGATCATGGCATCTGGTCCCATCACTTCATGGCAAATAGATGGGGAAACAGTGTCAGACTTTATTTTTCTGGGCTCTGAAATCACTGCATATGTTGACTGTAGCCATGAAATTAAAAGGCGCTTACTCCTTGGATGGAAAGTTATGACCAACCTAGACAGCATATTAAAAAGCAGAGACATTACTTTGTCAACAAAGGACCATCTAATCAAGGCTATGGTTTTTCCAGTGATCATGTATGGATGTGAGAGTTGGACTATAAAGAAAGCTGAGCGCCAAAGAATTAATGCTTTTGAACTGTGGTTTTGGAGAAGCCTCTTGAGAGTCCCTTGGACTGCAAAGAGATCCAACCAGTCCATCCTAGAGGATATCAGTCCTGGGTGTTCATTGGAAGGACTGATGTTGAAGCTGAAACTCCAATACTTTGGCCACCTGATGTGAAGAGCTGACTCATTTGAAAAGACCCTGATGCTGGGAAAGATTTAAGGCAGGAGGAGAAGGGGACAACAGAGGAAGAGATGGTTGGATGGCATCACCGACTCGATGGACTTGGGTTTGGGTGAACTCTGAGAGTTGGTGTTGGACAGGGAGGTCTGGCATGCTGCAGTACATGGGGTAACAAGAATAGGACACGATTGAGCAACTGAAATGAACTGATACAGTAGGAGGCAAATTATCTTACAAAGGATAGGATTTCAGGTCTACCTGTGTTTTGCTAATTATAACTTAAGAGAATTTGAAGGGTTTTGGTTAAAGAAGGGTTAATATGTTTATTAACATTGGTTATTTGGTTAGCATTTTGCTTTTTTCTTTGCCAGTCTCCCACTCTCTTTATTCTGTGATAGATGGCAATTTACAGTGGTGTGGAGCTGATAAATCCTCTGTTGTGGTTTTATATTGAACTGTTTTTCCTGTAGTAGATAGAAGTAGATAGAAGCCTTGCTCACATGGACGGAAATCAGTTTCAAAATGTTTCAGATCACAAATAAACTGCATGTAACTGCTACTGTTCCTTCCATGATGACCATTGTTTTTGTTATCTAAGAAGTTGAAAGGAATATCAACGATCTGGTGTTTATTTTCATGTTCTATAGAGAGAATATGCATTCTCAGAATACCTGGCTTTCCGGTCCTCCCCGCTGGTCCTGGGAATCCTCGAGTTCCAGGAAAACCAGCGATCCCCCGATCACCTTTAAGACCTGGATTACCTACATGGTAAATGAACGGGAAAAAAACAGTAGTAATAATTCATTTTTCATAACAATTTGAGAAAATAATGAAGCAATCTAATTTCTCTAATGGATATAAAAGAGGTGAATCTCCAAGGTGGAGGAATAATGTCTTTCCTAAAATTTCATGTGTAGAAATTGATAGATAACATCAACAGTAAGTGGAAAAACATTAGTGCATACACAGCAGATATTCAATAGGTAAATATTGTTAATATAAATAAAAACACATGAGGAAACAAATCTTAAAGTTTTAATTGGAAGGTTTATATAGTCTGATCAGGAATCTTCAAATGGCAGGATTTTGCTGTGGCTGAAGTGATAACTTTGAAATGTAAGTTAAAAATTGGATTTTTAAGATTTGTCCCAGAGATATCACAACTCAAGAAATGGGAAATATCAAAGAATATTTATTTTAAAAAAAACTAGGTGCTAGTGAAGGAATATATTACTCTATCTCCCATGTTCTTGTTTATACCTGCTGCTGTTGCTGCTGCTGCTAAATCACTTCAGTCGGGTCCAATTCTGTGCGACCCCATAGACGGCAGCCCACCAGGCTCCCCTGTCCGTGGGATTCTCCAGGCAAGAACACTGGAGTGGGTTGCCATTTCCTTCTCCAATGCATAAAAGTGAAAAGGGAAAGTGAAGTCACTCAGTCCTGTCCGACTCTGCAACTCCATGGACTACAGCCCACCAGGCTCCTCCATCCATGGGATTTTCCAGGCAAGAGTACTGGAGTGGGGTGCCATTCTACTCCATTGTAATCCCAAACAATAATGTAACTGTGTGTGCGTGTGTCTCCCAGGCACAGGGAATGTATTCAGTAAAAACTTTTTAAAATAAATTTTAAAGTAAAAGGTCATAGGTCATTCTCCTTGACATGCGGCCAAGGAAACAGCACACTGAAATGATATTTTATTTGAGATAAAGCACAGTTTAACATAATATCCACCTCAATACATAAGTAACACTTATAATATGTTTGCTGTATTGATTATTTAAAACTACTAAGATAAATAATGGACTCCAATATCCTTGCCTGGGAAATGCCACAGATAGAGGTGCTTGGCTGGCTGCAGTCCATGGGGTTGCAAAGAGTTGGACACAACTTGGAAACTGAACATTATTATTTTTCTCAGACTTTCATATCGTGGTTGAGTGTCAAGCTGAGTTTAGTGGGCTTAACTGCATGTATATGTGGGGTTTTAATAAACCTGCTTAAATCAGAAAGTAGAATTATCAAGACAGTCTATTATATACTTTTAAGCTCCTGATTCCAGTTCTACACATGAGGCAAATGGGCAATGTGGCAAAGAACAAAACGGAATGCAGCAATTAGTTAGGAGAGATGCCTTATAACTTAAATATTTTTGCTGCAGTGCACCAAATCAAATGGCAACCTAATAATCTAAGAGAGTCAGTTTATCACTCCCACAGTGAAATCTGCTTCTCTTTAGAGGGGCCAGATAATGCTTGTTNATCAAGACAGTCCATTATATACTTTTAAGCTCCTGATTCCAGTTCTACACATGAGGCAAATGGGCAACGTGGCAAAGAACAAAACAGAATGCAGCAATTAGTTAGGAGAGATGCCTTATAACTTGAATATTTTTGCTGCAGTGCACCAAATCAAATGGCAACCTAATAATCTAAGAGAGTCAGTTTATCGCTCCCACAGTGAAATCTGCTTCTCTTTAGAGGGGCCAGATAATGCTTGTTTGTGTACATGAGCAGTACCAATAGCCACAGACTAAAGCCTCACTTAAAGAATCAAAGCAGCTTTGCAACAGTATCTGTTTATGGTATTAACAAAAACTGAAACTTTTAAATCCCTCTTTCTATTTCATACATCTATAGTTTCGAAACAGCTGCAAAAGATGTTCCCAAGATGAAGCTTTGGACAGCAAGTTGTAGCCCAGACTGAACTTTTATGGTTGAGTTATAAAGCTTTGACAATTGCAATTTGTAACGGAGGAGCTGACAGACCTTTGACAATAGCCACTCTGGCAGATAATGTAACACTGGTTACTTTCCCTGCTCATGACATTAGCACACCATTGCTAAGCTCTGCCAGGTGCTAGTCGAGTGGAAAGACTTTTCTGAATAAAGGATCTTACCTGGTATTACTTTCAAAGGCACAGCAACAATTCACCCTATATATGTATTTTACTTTCTTTAAAGAAATTTAATTTTTTTAAAAAAATGTAAACATTATATATTGGCTTTTTAAGCTCCATGACATAAAGGGCAGGCTTGTGTCAAATTCATGGTTTTAATTTTTAAAAACTGTTTTTCTGATGTAAGCTGGACTGGTCGATACATTGATCAGAAAGAAGGACATTTTATATAATCAAAAGACAGAAAAATAAGATGAAATCCTTAGTATTTAGGTATTTTGGGAGAGGGCAGAACAAACCATTTTAGTTGTAATTAGACTGTGCAATGTACTCCCCACCTTCAGAAATCATACAGGTATTTGATTTTGAGCCATGAATAACATGGTGATCATGTTCTTCTTATTATCTTCTTTATTTTTTTTGAGAGCAAAGAAAGTTCATGATCTTTCTCTTTTTCTGTCTTCTATTATCTTCTTTCAAAACACTGCTTTCAAGATTACAAAATAGACTGAAGAAAGTAATTTGAAACATTTTGCTCCAAGTAAGATACAGAGAGTAACTGACAGCAAAGGTAAAATTCATCCATATTCTAGTCAATATTTATATTGAAACTGCAGAGGTTTAGGAGAAGGCAATGGCACCCCACTCCAGTACTCTTGTCTTGGAAAATCCCATGGACGGAGGAGCCTGGTGGGCTGCAGGCCATGGGGTCGCTAGGAGTTGGACAGGACTGAGCGACTTCACTTTCACTTTTTACTTTCATGCACTGGAGAAGGAAATGGCACCCCACTCCAGTGCTCTTGCCTGGAGAATCCCAGGGACAGGGGAGCCTGGTGGGCTGCCGTCTATGGGGTTGCACAGAGTCAGACACAACTAAAGTGACTTAGCAGCAGCAGCAGCAGCAGAGATTTAAGCAGGTATGTTCTGTTAAGGACTATATAACGAATATGATCCNAGGGGAGCCTGATGGGCTGCCGTCTACGGGGTTGCACAGAGTCAGACACAACTAAAGCGACTTAGCAGCAGCAGCAGCAGCAGCAGAGATTTAAGCAGGTATGTTCGGTTAAGGACTATATAACGAATATGATCCAATTCGCCTTTGACTCATTTTATTTTTTTATTTTTGTATCTTTAAAACCAGATAACTTGTAAATATATTCAACGTGAAGACAGTTTTCATATTTTCCTTCACCTGTGACTTCAAACTAGTTCTGCCAAATACTGTTTGCAGTCAGTGATATAGACAGCCCTCCCTAGAATTAACGAACAATCTTATGCTGTTAACGTTCTTCGAAAATGAAGAATCAGGGCTTAACATTCTGAACACAGAGGTGATGAGGCTATCCAAACACTTAATATGCCCTCAATACACACATACACACACACACACACACACACATGCATACACACACCCATGCATACACACACCCCACAGAGAATCAATCAAATATCTCAACCCTCCTTCCTCATACATGGCTGTATACTACTCAGCTCCGTGGTACATAGTGGAGTAGTTACTATTACCTTACCTTTTATACCTGGAAAGCCTGGCAAACCATGTAGTCCAGGAGGGCCTCTATCTCCTTTTTCACCTGGAGGTCCAGGAGGACCTTTAAAAAAATAAATGACAATTACTGATCATAGTTTTAAAGCAAGGGTAAAATAAATTTCTCACCTGTCAAGACAGTTACATAAGTAAATCCAAAGCCTTTTGTTTGTTGCACAGTTATACAGAACAAACGAGACTGACCTTCCTGGATGGAAGCGGTGTAGCCAGCCACTGAGTACTACAAAGAGATAACCCTAAACTAGACAGCCTGATTAGAGATTAAATACTTATGTGTGCTGAGCACTGTTCTGCATTCTTAGATCCTGGCGGAAGAGAGAGATACTGAGTCAATGACAGAACAAGTCCACATTAGTACTGTGTACCTACTGGTAATGAAACCCAGCGCCCCTAAAACTGAGTTTCCTTGCCGAGTTTATGATTAACCTCTCTATCCAATATTGTATTCCCCTTCTTGTCTTACCCATGCTCCCTTCAGGATTGAGGAGCATCAAAGAAAAGGGGGATCAAGCAAGATCTTCGGACCTACACAGCCCAAGGGTCTCCAGGCCCTCTGTTTCTTGTTGGTAGAGAAAAGTCTTTCGTTTCCTAGGCCTTCCTTGCACCCCAATGAGCAGGCACAAGCAGTTAACAATGAGACAAGTGAGGGGGTGCAGACAGAAAGCAGTAGTCCAGCAAGGTAGCTTCAAGTTCAGAGTCCTAGTTCCTCCCCAGCAATAAATGTAACCATCTGACACATGGCTGAGTTGATCTGCAGACACCAAGCTGTTCATGGAGGTGGAGGATGGTGACTATGTGCAGACCACTAGCACGGTGACCCCAGATTCATTGGAACCAGAAGGTTGATGATAACGTTTCTGGAAACATCTCCCTGTTACCTCACCACCAGGCAGATTTCACTATATTAAGTTAGATGTTCTGTAGAAAATGTACAAGTAGAGTCATGTATGGTACCGTCAAAGGAAACAGAAGTCCATACAAAGTAGATAACCAAAAACCATACTGTTGAAAATGACAGCCTTGGGTATTTGTTAGAGAGATGCACGTCAGCACGAGGAGCAGTGGTCAAAAAGACTTGATTGAGGAGGTAGGATTGGGGTGGACTTTGAAGAATGGGTAGAATGAGAAGAAAGAATTCTGGATAAGTGGCAGAGATGTGGGGAAAGATAGTAAAGGAATAACTTTTCGAGTATAATATTAAGTAGAATCCCAAGCTGGATATAGATGTTATAAAACAAGATGGACATTGCAGGGGAAATTTTGACTACTTAGCATGGCAATTATTAATACCACAGTGTCCCCCAGTACTGAGTCTGATCAATACTGATTAAGTCACTTGAATTTTCTGTGTCCAAGAAACAGATGGCACTATGTCCTTCTTCTTCATAGAGTGCCACCGGACAAGTATTAATCTCTAAAACATAGCAGTGTTTTAAAAGAAGCATTTTTCAACTTCTGTGGTTCAGCCACATAACCCAAGGACAATACACAGTCATAGTTAGCACCACTGATTAAACAGCACTCGTTTACAAATTGTAATCAGGTGGGAAGATGTAAGACCTGAAAAATTCTAAGAAGGGGCTACATAAATAAAGATAATCTGATGAGTAAGTATATTCTGTCCATTTTCTTTGCTTCTTTTGAAATACTTGTCCCTGCTTCTCTCCATTTTCCTGAATTGTTTCTGATTTTGCAAGGTCCAAATTGGGTTTTAGGATATTCCTTCCCTGATAACTTAATTTTCCAAATATCCATGGCACATTTTCCATTTCCCTTCATATACACCACTGGGCTATAATGTTTTATTGCACTTTCATTACAATAGTAACTACATATTATAGGAAGGGTAAAAGCCTAGACAAAATGAGGAAAATCTAATTCATAATTCTATCATCTTAAGAGAATAACCACTAACATTTATATTTTCTATTTGTGTTGTATATTTTTTGCCTCTTTTCTTTTTTAAAAAATATAATCATCATGTAAATTACATACCACTGGGCTTTAAATAGCTTTAGTAACAACCAGTAAGTTCTCCTAAGCTATAGCTTAATATTGGAAACATATATTTAGGTTGTCCACAAGTGATGTCATGGTTCTATATCAATGGGAATCCACACCTCTCCTATTCCTGCAGCAAGCACTTCTTCCCAACAAAGGGGTTTTAACCCCACAACTGTGAACATGGCTATAGGTCATTCATCTCTGCACAGTGACAACAGAGCAGGAAAGTAGGCCAGAAAGACTCGATCTGCAGCTTGAATTTTGCTGAGCAAATTGAAGGGAACCAAATCTACAGGACTCCAGGATGAATTTTGAAAAAAAGAGTACATACGTAAAGACTTTGATTCAGTGATTAGGGCCCTAAACCAAGACAGACATCTCAGGAAAAACTATACAGTGTGAGACAAGAATCAAGGGACACAGATTAGCTGTGGACTCTCAGCCTCTGAGATTAAGAGTTTTCACTATTTCTTTAATAAATCAGTATTCAAAAAACTAAGATCATGGTACCCAGTCCTGTCACTTCATGGCAAACAGATGGGAAGCAATGGAAATAGTGACAGACTTTATTTTCTTGGGCTCCAAAAATCACTGCAGATAGTGACTGCAGCCATGAAATTAAAAGACGCTTGCCCCTTGGAAGAAAAGCTATGACCAACCTAGACAACATTTTAAAAAGCAGAGACATTAATATACCAACAAAGGCCCATCTAGTCAAAGCTATGGTTTTTCCAATAGTCATGTATGGATGTGAGAGTTGGACTATAAAGAAAGCTGAGAACCAAAGAACTGATGCTTTTGAAGGCCCCTGGACTGCAAGGAGATGCAACCAGTCCATCCTAAAGGAAATCAGTCCTGGGTGTTCATTGGAAGGACTGATGCTGAAGCTGAAACTCCCAACACTTCAGCCACCTGATGCAAAGAACTGACTCATTGGAAAAGACCCTGATGCTGGGAAAGATTGAAGGCAGGAGAAGGGGATGACAGGATGAGATGGTTGGATGACATTACCGACTCGATGGACATGAGTTTGAGTAAGCTCAGGGAGTTGGTGATAGACAGGGAGGCCTGGTGTGCTGCAGTCCATGGGGTCACAAAGAGTCAGACACAACTGAGCGACTGAACTGAACTGAACTGATAGCTGATTAACAATGCTGTGATAGTTTCAGGTGAACAGTGAGGGGACTCAGCCACACATATACATGTATACATTCTCTCCCAAACTCCCCTCCTTCCAAGCTGCCACATAACACTGAGCAGAGTTCCCTGTGCTATAAAGTAGGTCCCTATTGGGTATCAGTTTTAAATATAGCAGAAGACAGTTACCTTAACATATCTTGAAAAGATCTCAAGAATCCTTCCTCTAGATATTTGTAATAAATATATGCTCCAAAACTGTTTGAAAGCTATAGAATTTTCAATACCAAATTTCTACATATATCAGTACCTCTTAGTATATCATTTTCTGGAGGAATGAGAAGATACTTTACCTTGGAATAAAGTGATATTTTTCAATGTCTGAGAATGTTCCCAATCCTTCAGCCTCAGATCATTAGTGATATTATTCAACAGTTTCACTTCCCCTTTTATTTCCTGTTCCAAATGCACTTGTTTTTCATCTAGAGACTTCATTTCTGCTGATGCATTGTATATATGCTCCTCTAATTTACGCATCTCCTGTGAAACACAAGCCAACATCTGCAATTTCTGTTACACACACAATTATCAAATATATAAGTTTAAGAAGCTCTACAAGTCAGATTTTTAAAAAATGGATATTACAATAATACTATGGAATAAGAATATAGAAATTAGAGAATAACTTTAAAACAGTAATTCTTTGGTTTTGAAGCATTTCCTCTTTTAACTGAATGGCTTATTTCTACACTCTGCCAGAAAAAAAAAGGTTAAATATAGATATAGATATAGATATAGATATAGATATCTCTTAGACATGCTTCTATTCCTAAATATCTACATGTCAAAATGCTAAAACTAACATCAAATTTAAAACTTGGCATATGGTTTTAAATTCATCTAAAGTTAACCTCTTGATTTGTATATTAAATTGTTTTACAGCAATAGCAAAGCTTAATGTCATAATTCTCAGTGGTAATGAACATTAAGGATAGCTTTTCAGATTTGATAAAATCTCAACTAGCATATTAACAATATCTTATGTTCAGGTTTTTGCCTCTGTATTTGAGATTTCATTATTTTATGTTTTCAAATGCACATATACATTGTGGGTATTTATCTACATGCACGCATATCTGAAAACTACGAACAAGAGAGATGGCATCATGTTCTGGATTATGACTTTATTTTTTACTCAATAATATATTAAGAATATGTACCTATTAAAATATTTAGCAACTGCTTTATTTTCTATAATTTAGTAGAATTATGTTTCATAATTTGATTCCTAGTGATAAAGAGTTTTGAGCTGTACATAAATAATGCTGCAATGAACATAATTTTATATGTATCTACATATTTATACAAGCACTTTTATAGGATAGTTTCCTGTAAGTGGATCTGATCAAAGGGACTAAATATAAAAATTTTTGTTCACCACTGCCCTACCAGCTTATAAAAACACAGGACAATTAAAAAAAAAATCTTACTTAATGTATCTGAATGCCTACTTTTTGCCCTCAAACCTTGGGTATCATCAAAGCATTTAATTTTTCAGAGTAAAAATAGACATAATAATATCTTGTTCAATTTTCTTTTCAAATTGTGATGAGGTTAAGCATTCAGTTGTACAGTTTTTGACAATATATATATTTTTTTNGTATCTGAATGCCTACTTTTTGCCCTCAAACCTTGGGTATCATCAAAGCATTTAATTTTTCAGAGTAAAAATAGACATAATAATATCTTGTTCAATTTTCTTTTCAAATTGTGATGAGGTTAAGCATTCAGTTGTACAGTTTTTGACAATATATATATTTTTTTATTACTTTTCCTTTCAAGTCATTTCCTGGGTTTTCCTTTGGGAGCTGGGCTTTCTCTTTCTAGGGTACCTAACTTTCTCATCTATCTTGGTAACATTTTCTATTTCTCTGTTCTACTTACCTTGTGTCCTCTGTCTTCACTGTATGATTTATACTTTTCTAATGACTTTTATGTTTAATTGCTGATAGATCCTCATTTCCCAATTGCACAAAGAAATAAATCAGTGGTGTACTGTTCCTTAATCCAGGTATGAAAAGGAAATTTCACCTCACTTGACTGGACTGGACAAGTTGAAGTGAGAGGGTCCAAAGTGTCAACTAAAACCTTTGGAAAGAAATCCAAGTATACCCAGATCTGCCTGTTCAAGAGCACTGCACTCAAATAGAGACAACTCAGTTTTCACTACTCTGACGGTGCCTTCCCCCATCCAAAACCTTGTTCTAACTTAGGATGTCTCTACCCTCTGCTGCCTCCCTCCCCATTTAGTCTTTTCTGTACAATATGGTACATATATACATGAAATAATGAACATGGATGTTTTATAGAGCATAAGAACATGATAAATATGCTTGACATCATTGATGTGGCTGCAGATTGCCCCAGCTGTCAGGATATCCACAGATATCCTGTGATATCCTGATATCCTGTTATCAGCTTCTGATATCCACAGAGAAAAGGTCCAGGGACCACACTTTACTTGAAATAGGTTTTACTGGGAGGAGGGTTCATTTGATATATCTTTAAAAGTCCTGTATAGCAAGGGTCTCCAGCTAACAGGCTCTAATGCCTGATGATCTGAGGTGGAACTGATGTAATAATAATAGAAATAAAGTACACAATAAAAGAATCATCCTGAANACTCTGTGATCCCATGAACTGAATTCTCCAGACCAGAATACTGGAGTGGGTAATCATTCCCTTCTCCCGGGGATATTCCCAACCCAGGGATCAAACCTAGGTCTCCCGCTTTGCAGGTGGATTCTTTATCAGCTGAGCCAGTTCATAGATAATCTATAACCTCTGAGGACTTGGGGACATTAACAATATCAAGTAAATTCTTATTCTTTCACTGTGTCCATCTTCATTTTCTTCTCATCCTGTCTCACTGCCGCTTTGATCTTCAGTTTAGTTCAGTTGCTCAGTCATATCCGACTACTTGTGACCCCATGAACTGCAGCACGCCAGGCTTCCCTTTCTATCACCAACTCCCGAGTGACTGATACCATCCAACCATCTCATCCACTGTTGTCCCCTTCTCCTCCTGCCTTCAATCTGTCCCAGCATCAGGGTCTTTTCCAATGATTTGGCTCTTCACATCAGGTGGCCAAAGTATTGGAGCTTCAGCTTCAGCATCAGTCCTTCCAATGAATATTCAGGACTGATTTCCTGATGGACTGGTTGGATCTCCCTGCAGTCCAAGGGACTCTCAAGAGTCTTCTCCAACACCACCAGTTCAAAAGCAACAATTCTTCGGTGCTCAGCTTTCTTTATGGTTCAACTCTCACATCCATACATGATTACTGGAAAAATCATAGCTTTGACTAGATGGACCTTTGTTGGCAAAGTAATATCTCTGCTTTTTAATATGCTTTCTAGGTTGGCTATAGCTTTTCTTCCAAGGAGCAAACGTCTTTTAATTTCATGGCTGAAGTCACCACCTACAGTGATTTTGGAGCCCAAGAAAATAAAGTCTGTCACTGTTTCCATTGTTTCCCCATCTATTTGCCATGAAGTGATGGGACCGGATGCCATGATCTTACTTTTCTGAATGTTGAGTTTTAAGCCAACTTTTTCACTCTCTTCTTTCACTTTCATCAAGAGGCTTTTTAGTTCCTCTTAGCTTTCTTCCGTAAGGCTGGTGTAATCTGCCTATTTGGTGGTTATTGGTATTTCTCCCAGCAATCTTAATTCCAGCTTGTGCTTCACCCAGCCCAGCATGTCTCATGATGTACTCTGCATATAAGTTAAATAAGCAGGGTGACAATATACAGCCTTGATGTACTCCTTTCCCTATTTGGAACCAGTCTGTTGTTCCATGTCCAGTTCTAACTGTTGCTTCTTGACCTGCATACAAATTTCTCAGGAGGCAGGTAATGTGGTCTGGTGTTCCCATCTCTTTCAGAATTTTCCACAGTTTGCTGTGATCCACACAGTCAGATTTTAGAGTAGTGAATCTTGTTTTCACACAAAGTAATATTTTTCTCCTGTCCTCTTTCCCTCATATTTAATCAGTTTCTATTCCCACAGCTGATATTTTATTTTCCTCTGTCTCAAGGTTCTCAGCCCTCTGGACAGTTTCTTCTTTGTGCACCCTTTCTAAACCCTCCATAGCCTGAGTCATTGATACCCCAATAACATTTGTATATGTTAGATACTTATTAACCATGGGGGAGAGAGTAACAGTCAGTATTTGGAAGATGTGACAAGGATACAACACTGACTATCAAGGCTGGCACTGGGATGAGGTTCACCAATGGTTTCTATATTTAAACAGCAATGTCATTGTCTTCTCAGTGATTGCATCTTACAATAAATAAATATTAAAGTGTGCTTTCTTAACCTGTTTAGTCTATTCTATAGTAATTTAATTGGTTTTCACGTGATGTTAAAACTTTAGAGACTTCTCTTTGCTCTCTATAAGGGACATTCATTTAAAAAAAATCACCACTGTATAACACTGTATCTATATATAAAACAACCTCATTAATTAAGATGTGGTCTATTCAAGTAAAATATACTACAAAGATGGCAGCCTTACTGAGCTAATGTGGAAAGTTTACATATTTTACATTATGATCTTAGGGCTTAGATACCATGTAATATGAAGATTAATTTTTTCACACAAGTAATAAAGCTTTATCCATGAGCTTATCTTTTTTCACAAATGGAACAATTATAATGACCTAACAACAAAAAATAATCCAATTCTGAACTAAACAACTTGCTTCTTAATTTCCTTCTCTCAATACAAAGTAACCCAGAGGGTTGGCCATAGAGTAGTTTACAGCAAAACTAAGAAAAATTATGATCCATGGGTCAAAGTCTATTTTTGTAAAGAAAGACTTACTGGATCACATTTTCACTCATTTGTCTACCTACTGCCTATGACTGCATTAGTGTTAGAGTTGAGAAGTTGCAAAAGAGACCATGTGGTTCCCAAAGCCTAAGAGTTACATCTGGGCCTTTGCAAAAAATCTTTGGCTGGCAAGTGGTCTAGAAGATATCTTGTTCTCTTGTGTTTGATCCTGTGATGGCAACAAGATGTTGATGCATTATTCAAACTCTAATTCTTTACTTAGAGTTATCTCTACACATAAAAATTTAGCAATACTTCTTGTGAGTGACAAACTATTCTAAAATTTAGATTTTACAATTTACCCATGTAAATAAGGTTTTCATTCTTTTCATGATGAAGATATTCTGGGTTTCTCTTAAAATTTGCAAAAACTGTGTCTATCTGTCCAAATGTGCTAAGATAATCTACCCACTGTAACTGGTTTAGAGAATCTCAAGAGGCATTCTGAAAGTATTTATAAAATTAAAATATGCGAAGAGAGTCTATATTTGATGAAAAACAAACTCCCCTTTTGGCTGGGAATTTGGAAGAGGCAGTAGGTAAATCCATTTGGAACTTTCTGGTAAGACTGCAAGAGAAATCAGGTAAGTAGAATGATGTTAAAACAGGTTTTGCAACTTTTCCTCTGCCCTGGACTATCTGAGGAGATAGGTTACAGATGGATTCACTCCCAGCATATGACTTTCCAGTACAAAAACTCTTACCTCTTGTTGTTTAAATGCATTCTCTTGGACTCTGCCATTCAGTGTTTCAATACTGAGCTGCAAATCAAGTAATGTGGTATTCAGACCTACTAATGACTTGGAGATATCACCTATGATATTCTCATGTCCCTGGATGGAGGAAAGTAAGGAATTTAGCTGGAAAAGAACATCATTAAATCTTTGATCAGTTGTTATGCTGAAATTTTGGAAATTCTTAGAATCTAGGAGATTGGCTTCATTATCTGAAAGATACTGGATTCTGTTTTCCACGTTGCTCATGCGTTCCATCACAGCTTCTCGAAATCTCATTTCATCTTCACTGCCATTTCCTTTGCCTTCCAGACTTGGAGATTTATCTGCATTAACTGAACCAACTGTGAAGTTCTTCATTTCCCATTTCAGGAGCTGAGCTGCATATTTAAGTGAAAATAAACAGAGTCATGCCCTGTATCCTTAAATGCATCCACCGTTCCATTCCACATCACTTCATCCCATTCTAACATTCTGAATGCTATCCTAAATCAGGTGTTTACTTTAAACATACAAAGTATTAACCAAGGTAGGCAGAGTGCTGAGAGGGAAATAGTCTCCTTTTCCCATTTTACATTAGAATTTATTCCACAGTTAAGTCATTCTTGCTGACTTGCTGCTTAGATGAATCTTATGGGTCGCTGCATTTAGCTATGAGAGCAAGAATGAATGCTAGATTATGAAGTACACTGTATCCTTGTCCTCAGGTGTGCTGTTAGCATAAGATGAGATAATGCTTAACACAGTGTCTGAAGTAAACATGTTGAATATGTTAGCTATTATGAAGATTAATGATGATGTGACAAAAACAATATGTAGTGAAAGTAGGAATATTAGTGTTATTCATGGTATGGATAAATTGTTGGCTCATCTTCCTCACGCTATCACTGAGCTACCAGAGAGTTATCACCTTCAGTTTCTGCAGATCTAATTTATTGTTGGGAGAGCAGGAAATTGGATAAAAAAGTTTTTTAACTTTAAAAAATACTGTTCTTTCAAGACTCTCTTTACTTATTATAAAATAATTTATAATAAGAAAATATGAGTAATGAAAATAATGTACCATTAATTTCATGGTAATTAATCTCAGAATTAAGTGCTAACATTTTAGTATATGCATATCAGATTTCTGATTCCACTATCATATTATTATTATACAATCAAGAGCTTATATATATAATTTGGAAACTAGCTTTCAATTAGCATCTATCATAAAGACCCTTGCATATTATTTAATATTGTTTTACAAAAGTAATTTGAATAGCTACATTGTTATTCTGTGTGTGGTTCTGCCAGATTTAACAAAACCACTATATTCAGTTTGCTTCTATTTCTACTAATATATTTAACCCTTCGATGAACCATCTTATGAGCAATTATTTCCTGAATATAAAAATTCTATTAAACGGTGTTTGGGGCATAGAGAGCTGCTAATATATATTTCCAAATGGGCATATGTTCGCTAAACAAGCTAATTATTCTTCTGAAAGGATTTAGAGCAATATGTTCTCAGTTTCAAAAATGAAAAGTATAAATATTACTTTTGCAGATAAAAATAATACATAATTGTACAC